>JACEFZ010005989.1:0-307500 GCA_014155875.1 Cepaea nemoralis | reverse complement strand
CGGAAGACTTACAGATGGCAGTTAGCAGGGTGGCAGAGTGATGCAGGGATGCAGCGGCCGTTATAAACCCAGACAAGGTATCTGTTGTGTGGTACCCCCTGGATAACCGAAACGTCAAGGCAGATGTTCCAGGTATTATGTTGAATGGATTTCCTCTTAAGAGAGAGAGAGAGAGAGAGAGAGGAGAGAGAGAGAGAGAGAGAGAGAGAGAGAGAGAGAGAGAGAGAGAGAGAGAGAGAGAGAGAGAGAGAGAGAGAGAACAAACGGACTTTATTTTAAAAGGGTAACAAATTGGGCACGCAGGCTCGTCTTACATTCGGCCCTTTCAATAACTCATCATTCATTCATCAAATGTGCGTGTTAAATTTACATAGGGGGTGGGGGAAACATTGTCAAATGGATTTTATAAGCACAAACAATGCATATTACGCATGGTACATTTACATGGGGGGGGGGGGGGGAACATTGTCAAATGAAAGTTGTAAACATAAACAGTGCATATTGCAATGTTGTGAGACACATCCCCCATCCATCCTCACACCCCTCAGCCACCCACACATCCCGCAGCCACCCACATATCTCCCATTCACCACAACCCCCACCCACCCACAAATACCTCCACGCACTCACACAGACTCAGGCAAACATACATGCCGCCATCCACCCACTGTACCCCCACCCACACACATTTCCCCACCCACATATACATCCCCCACCCATCCCATTACCGACACACACACAGCCACCCACATATTCTCCACCACCCATCCACACACCCGCAACCACCCAGCAAAACACACATCGCAAGAGAGGGAGGGAGAGAGAGAGAGAGAGAGAGAGAGAGAGAGAGAGAGAGAGAGAGAGAGAGAGAGAGAGAGAGTAAATTGAATTACTTGGGTGTAATCTTTGACAGGTGTTTGTCTTTTAAGGATCATGTGGAGGCTTTGATGGTGAAAGCTGATATGAGACTTAATGCATCGATGGCGATGGCAGCAACCGGGATAGTTCAGAGGATGCTTTATAGATTCTTTCAGCAGTTAATAATTTATGTCATTGAGTATGGTTTGGGGTAGCTGACAGTATCAAAGGGCCAGATTGAAAGGTTGAAGCGCATACACAATGCTGCCATGCATGGGTAATCCTGGGGTGCACAAAGGACACAGCAACTATATGCATGAGGCATATCCTGGCGCTACCAACAATGACGGATAGGCATAGGGTCCTTCAGACCAAATGGTACCTGAGAGTTCCTGCAGTTAGGGATCACCCCCTGCTTGACGCCATGGATATGGTCAAGGGTCACAAATTAAGACGAGGCAAGTCCTGGATGGCACAGGCAGAAATATCTATAAGTCAGGTGTGTGATCTGGAGACCATCAATCGTGATCAAGAGTGGGTTGAAGTTGCGGAAGCCATGACGGACTGGCACAATGTTATAGTTACTGGGTCGTGAGTGCAGAAAATGGGCACCGGGCCGCACTGAGTTTGAAGTGCAACAACTGATCCAGAGTAACACACATCAAGGTGGCATAGTCATCTACACCGATGGGTCAGTGGTGAGAAACAGACGTAGTGGCTGGGGTTATATTGCCAAGGCTAATGGCCAAGTCTTGAAAAAGAAGAGACTGGCATATGAGATTATGACTTCCAGCATGAGAATAGAAGTGGAAACAGTAACAGCGGCATTTCGTTGGTTAGAGGAGACTACTGCAGCACACATTGTATTTACTAAGAATTCAAAGAGTGTGCTTAGTAAGGTGGGGAAAGAAATGTTTCATGTGGAATGGCTATCATCGCTTCAAATGTCACACATTGTGAGAATTATATGTATATTTCACCATGACCATGCGGGGGTTCGACGGAATGAACTGGCTGATAGGCTGACAGGGAATGCGCTCCTGGTAGCAAATTCCTATGGACAAGGCGAGGGGGAGGGGGGGGGGGTCATGCGTTTGTGGTACAAGGTGGAGAAGGTGTGGGAACAGATTGAGAACCCGACTGTGAAAAGCATGAGTCGTAGATCAAATCCGCTTTCTTGTTTCGTTCATGTCACGTGGCCAAGGCATCCAGATATTGATTTCTCTGCATTGATTTTTTCTTGTCACCTCAATCTTTCCAGTTGTCACCAAGTTCACTAGTTTATTTCTTCTCATAACGTCTCCAAAAATGTATGACTCTCTACGTCTAATGTCTCTAATCTGTGTACGGTTTTCATTTGTTTCTTGTAGGCCTTGCTCAGTAGTTTTTATGTTTGTTCATGGTATTCTAAATTAATTAATACAGACTCAGCAGTTGGATGTGTGAATATTACTCACTTCTGGCTTTTGAGCTGAAACTCGTATGGTTCAATGGGAGATGTTTGTTGCCCATTGACTGGCATCGTTGTAGAAAAAGTAGTGCAATAATGGATGCAGGTATTTCGCGGATGTTTCTGAAAAGAAATACGATAAAAATACGAATCAACAGTATAATGGAATACCATGTCTTCCGGAATCAACAATATAATGGAATATCTTGGAACACCAGAAACCGAGATCTATGGAGAGACATGCCCGTCTACGCCAGTTGACAGGGCACATGATGATGGTGCCATTGATTCAGTAATTAACGACAATTGGAACTGTACAACATAAATCAGAAGGAGACATACCATAGCAATGCACAAGTTAAGAGCTGGATGAATCTATGACACTACACCAGTATACACGAACAGTAAACATGTAGAGAACAAGTGTTTTTCATGTGGCAACATACGGATGAGAATCATGGGCCTTGTCACAAATATTAAAGAGGGAAATCAAGATTGTTAAATTGGTAATGTCACAGAAATATACTTAAAAACCGTGGATCGTGGTGGGAAAGAAAATTACAGAACGAGCGAAGGGACAACGAACAAACTCTTTTCGAAGGGTTAAGAAGTGGGCAGACATTTGACCAGATGTGTGCATGGAAAGAAACCAAGTTGTTTAACAGTAACAAGTCCGGGACACAAATAATGGGACCATGGTAAGAGTTACAGTGACCTAGTGAAAACATTGGTGGGAGGAATGGTTCCTGAAATGACCAACCAAGAAAGGGCATTAGTGTGACATGGTAATCATAATGCAGGGAGAGTGGGAAAGATTGGGTTTACTACAAGACGATGATGATGATGCTCGTTTGGTCAGTTACAGTGAATGTATACCTTAAGGGAGATGTGAACATATGATCAGCATGTCAGCAGGAAATCGTGGTAGCCACTGCGCCACTTGTTAAATAGTATAGTTTGTTTCTTGGTGCTGCCGGCTCTGTGGCGAAGTTGTCACCGACGCAATTCGTAATCCCTCATGCCGCATTCGAAACACAACGGTGGGCGATTTGTAAGCAGACCGCCTATGTTTGTTACTATACAATGGTATGCGTTCCGGCCGTTAAGAAAGTAATGGCAAACTACTGAACGTTAACTTGCCCAGGAATCACAAACAGCCAACAAATGATGAAGTTGACAGTTATGCTCCGAAAATGAATGCAACTAACTTTTACTTCTTGGTGGTGGACCAGGAGTGCACGTGAATGGCCAACAATTTGTGCGGAATGGGAGATGTGGCAATTGATTCACGACATTTCACACCCAGGTGATGTAATAATCTACACGCGGACAGACCCTCTGTGGCGTTACAGACAGCTGGCTAGAAGGCAAACAGCTCACACATGTCTTAATTGTAACAGACACACACAGCTCGCTGAGAAGGCTTAAGACTGCCGTGTTTCGTGCAAAGTGGAATGCTTCAACTCAAACATTTAAAAAAAACAACAGAAAAAACATAAAAATAATAAAATAAAAAACAAAATAGGATAATCCGTTTGATTAAGCTGGAGTTGTGGGAAATGAGGAGACAACAGAATGGCTAATGGAGGTTGTATTAAATAAGAATCGGGCTCTTTGTGATGAACAACAAATAAATCGTCATAAAATAGATAGAATTGTGCGGCAGGGAGTGAGAAAAAGTCCTGACCGACACTCAGTACTCCAAGGGAACACCAGACTGCAACCGGCGACCTAGAATTGGGACACATCGCTAGCTGTTAATGATGATTACGGAGCATGTGTGGGAATATCCCGAGTGCTGTCAAATCGGTTGTTGGCATAACTTAACACTTGATGGTTGATACAGACCTTGGCCGAGAAGATTGACTGTATCTGTGTGTGGGTTTCCTTCGTCTCTAGTTATATGTGTGTCCATTCGTCCCCCTACCTCCGGGTAATAAATGAACGTTCAAATATCGTGGCACATGAACATCTTATGTGGGTGTGGACGTCAAGTGAAAACGGCCACATTAATGTTCTAAGAGTACTTCTTTTCGTTAGTGTAGTTTCTAGAATCTCGCCTGCCGTCTTAGAGATCATGGGTTCGCTAATCATCGTCGCGGATTTGTATTTTGTACACGTATCTTGTCTCTCAGGTCAACCCAATCTAATATGGGCCTTAACGCGTATCAAATGGTAATTTACTTTATGTGACCTACATATCTGCATGGAATCTTACAACCACATGTGTATAGACTGACCCCGTTGACTGTAGCACTGCAGAATGGCAAGTTTCCAAAGGCGCCGTCGCTCATAATTCTGTATGACGCATAGCAGTCCTTGTCTTTATGAAGATCTTCACACGGTATGTCAGACAAGTCCTCAACTTTGAACACCCCTGGCCTGTAGTAAAAGATGTATTGATAAAAGGGGTCTGCTGTGGATAATATACTATAGTACGATAAGATCACACATAAAATGTCTACGAAGTTCCACCAATAAATAAATAAACACACACACACACACATACACACACACACACACACATATATATATATATATATCAAGTAGCAGAGCAGACGAAATGTCGTCAATTAGAGTTGATGAGAAAATCTCGAACCACCTTTTAAGAGAAACCAACGATATGACGTAAAAAGGAGAAAACGTCACATAAATAACAATCAACAACAACAAGAGTCAGAACTTGAGGCTTGACATAAGAGGCAGCACGATTCGATTCGCAGAAATAAGATACACTATAAAATGGCACAACATCGCAAGGATGGATAATAAATATTAAATAGAAGGGCGAGATTATTCCGGCATGATTTAGATAAGCCCGAAAACGACGGACAGATGCAACCGTATCAGAATACGACTTAGGAAGTCAGGACAAGGTGACGCAGAGGCCGAGTGGTGAAGTACAGAAGGACCGGAATATTATAGTTGCAAGTATCTAACATGTTCAATGGTATATTATTCATATATATCATTTTCATTACCGTCCCGCCTGGCCACAACAGGCACGGTATCAACAAATTGCAATTTTATCAGTAATATTATGAATGTGTGACAAGCTTGAACATAGGCACATAAATAGAGCCTCAACATGATGAATACCGGCTTCGAGTCATTGATCAATGTTGGTATTATGCTTTTACATTTCTGTTGGATTGGTACACCCCTGGAACATTGATCGTTGATGATGTTTCATTGTTTATCTTAAATTATCGTCTGGCAATATATATATATACTAGCTGACCCGGCCCGGCTTCGCCCAGGCCCTGGAGGGGATCTATCTATCTATCATTCTGTCTATCTGCTTGTTTATCTGTCTGTCTGTCTGGCTGACCCGGCCCGGCTTCACCCAGTCCCTGGTGGGGAGCATCTCATTTAATTCATATAAGTAGTCATATAAGCTCTCCCGTTCCCGACTATTTGTTTGTCTGTCTATCTGTCTGTCTGTCTGTCCGGGCCCGGCTTCACCCAGTCCCTGGTGGGGAGCATCTCATTTAATTCATATACGTAGTCATATAAGCTCTCCCGTTCCCGACTATCTGTTTGTCTGTCTATCTGTCTGTCTGTCTGTCCCGGCCCGGCTTCACCCAGTCCCTGGTGGGGAGCATCTCATTTAATTCATATACGTAGTCATATAAGCTCTCCCGTTCCCGACTGCCTGTCTATCTGTCTGTCTGTCTGACCCGGCCCGGCTTCACCCAGTTCCTGGTGGGGAGCATATAAGTAGTCAAATAAGCTTCCGTTCCCGACTATCTGTCTGTCTGTCTATCTATCTGACCCGGCGTGGTTTCCCCCATCTCCTGGCGCACAGTAAATTAAAAGAATGTCCTTCCACACACCATTCATTATTTTTAATGAAAACTTTTTAATCACCGACATGACTGTTGATAAGTTCTTTAAGCAGAAAAAGATGGGTTACAATGTTATGCATTATGCATTATTTTTATGAAAACTTTGAAAATACCTTAAAGATTATATCATTATTTATTATAACGTATATGCCTGAAAATAACTATAGACAAAGAGTTTAAAAATAGTGCAAGTAAGTCCAACAATATGACTATAAAGTATATAGAAATGTTATTGAAAGTTATGCCCCTTGAAATAACATTTCTAGAGTGAAGTCCCCCTGCTATATAGAAATTATATAATGAAAAATTGAAAAGTAAATGTTATTAAATTAGTAGAAGATTTTACACTAAGAAACTATTATAGTCGGTTGCACAGGAATGAAAGGAAGACGTGTAGAAAATTTCATCTCAATCGGATGTACCGTTATCGAACGCATCCAATACATAGCTAGCTGACCACAAACACACATAGCCACATACACTCTGTTATATATATATATATATATATATATATATATATATATATATATATATATATATATATATATATATATATATATATATATATATATATATATATATATATGCCGGTCTCTCTAGTCTAGAGGTTACACGACTTTCTCATAATCCCGTATACTCTCGTAAGTAACGTGGCGATGTGCGAGAACTGGAAGCGGTTCTTTCCGCGTCGGTAACTTACGGGGTAATGAGCCGGTCGCTCAGAAATCAAGAGCAAACTACTTAGCGTAATCTTGCCAAGAAATTAAAAATCAGCTGAAAGATGCTGATGTTGACAGCGATGCCCTGTAAAGGATATGCGGAAATGTATATATATATATATATATATATATATATATATATATATATATATATATATATATATATATATATATATATATATATAGAGAGAGAGAGAGAGAGAGAGAGAGAGAGAGAGAGAGAGAGAGAGAGAGAAACACAGGCGAACGTTGCTACCAAAATCTGTATCAATGGAAGAACAAGAACAAAACAATTAAATTATACAAATAGATGAACATACAACGAATGGGTACTTCCGAAGCGACATTTGAATAGGGATATTCCAGGATAGTCTGCATCAATGGGGCATCAAGATCAAAACGATCACAATATAAAAATAGACTAACGGGGGTAATCCCGGACTACCACATGTCTCTAAGGATGTGCCCACTGGCTTTTGTTCGTCTATTTGTATATATTTTACTCTTATTGTCCCGTTGATATAGACATCGGTCGCAACGTTGGCCTGTGTTTTTGTATATTCCGTGTTTCGTCGGTAGTCATTTCGTAGTAATCATATGTGTTTGTTCTTTTCGTACAGTTGCAAACAAACAGCCGAATAGCATTGAGATATACTTGGAATTAATGTATGGCGTATGTGTATATCTGTGTAACATAAATGGCGCAAAGTAAAGGTGTACAATGGTCTGTCTGTCTGTCTGTCTGTCTGTCTGTCTGTCTGTCTGTCTGTCTGTCTGTCTGTCTGTCTGTCTGTCCGTCCGTCCGTCCGTCCGTCCGTCCGTCTGTCTGTCTGTCTGTCTGTCTGTCTGTCTGTCTGTCTGTCTGTCTGTCTGTCTGTATGTATGTATGTCTGTCTGTATGTCTGTATGTCTGTCTGTCTGTCTGTCTATCTGGAAACTGCAGACGTTTGAATTCGAATGGCATATATGTTGGAATCATTGGGATGCGAGGCAACAGTACATCTTTCACACTTAAAATTGTAGCTTCGATGATATTGTTCAGAGTTATAAAGTTTTCACGTATCTAAGATAGATCCATTATTTTTACGAAAACTTTGAAGATGCCTTAAAGAGTTATCCAACTATGCAGGTTATACAATTAAAAAGCAATTCAGACAAGGTTACTAAAGTGGCTAGCATGATTTGCCTTTATGAGGTTTAGAATTGCTTGTATGAATGTGTTCAATGGCAAAAAGGTCTCTGATAGTTTGTATGTTTCTTATTTAAATATATTTTTTCATCTTCTTCATCCCCTTTCTCTTCCGTTGTCGTTTTCTCTGTTTTATGCTCTTATCGCTGCCTCTGTATCTTCTTATTCTTCATCTTGAGATGCCTCTTCCAAAAATAGACGTCAGCTATCATATCTCCCCAATGCGCTCTGCCCTCTATTGGTTTGATAAAGTTAGTACTGCTTTCCAACAGAAAGTAGATGTTAGATGTGACTATTGGATGTCTAAACCAATAACACTATATCCTGGCCTGCATCATGGACCACCATTATCTCCGTTGCTGTTCAACGCCTACACTTTGAGAATCACCGACGACCAAATCATAGGACCGGGGAGGACATTGTCGTAGGCTGACGATGGTTTAGTGTATCGTAAGGGTAACGATAGAGATCGGGTTGCTGTGGAACTACAAACCGACCTTAATCGCATAAGCACTTATTGTGTTGAAGCTGGGGCAATGGTAAACCCAGCAAATGCAAGAGTGACATGGTTGTCTTTGAAATACCATACTGCCAACACTCCAAAACCAACTGTAAATCTGCGTTCAGAGTCGGTGGAAAGAACGCAGGCAATGAAATATCCGGGGATACGATATAATCGAAGCATTGCTTATAATGAACGCGTAGACCAGGTGATAACAATGATCAAGCGTTGTTTGGCTGCGATATGGATGATGGCGGCGGCAAACTGTGAGCAGCGCCATCTATGTTTACATTACGAGGGTCTGGTTCTTTCTGTTTTGGTGTATGTGATAGCGATCCTGACTCTCAACCATAAGCATATGAAAAGGATGGACAGGATACAGAATGAAGCTATGCGTATAATTCTTGGGTGTGCAAGAGATACAGCATGCAGGGCGATGCGCTACCATCTTAAAATTCTAACCATGGGGACAAAATACAAATGTGCTGAGCACGTGCGAAATGCAGAGTCAACGCAAACATACAACATCCACTGCATAGCAAAATTAAGAAGGTAAAGGGCAGCAGGTTAATAAGAGGAAATTCGTGGATGGTTCAAGCCGAAGATATTCTTCAAGAAGTGTGTTCACTTGAGTACTTAGAACCTGGCGAGGAGTGGGTACAACTGCCACCAGTGTTATTTACGTCCTTTTCAGTTTGCATACAACTAGACAGAAAATGCAGACAAGAAAATCCCGCTGCTGTTGAGGCGGAAGTACAGGCTTTGACCTTAGAGAATTCTTTAGAGGGAGATGCTGTCATTTACACAGATGGGTCAGTCGTTCGACAAGTAACAATTTCATGTGCCCTTACGGCTCAGGTCGGAGGGAGAGTTGTGAAGGACGATTCTGGAGCTTTTGCTGTGACCACAAGTAGCCTGAGTATGGAAGTCATGGAAGTAAGTAAACCATTAACATGGCTCTAGACACAGTCATTCACTCGGGCATGTTTCCTTAGAGACTCAATGAGTATGCTGAGGAAGATATAGATGGGGTGGGTCCGGAGAGAGTGGGTGCTGTCTCTGGAGCAGTCTCGGCTGGCAAAGATTAGTTTCATTTTCGTGCCTGGGCATGCGGGTGTACAAGGAATTAAGCAGGCGGACAAGCTTGCAAATAAGTCTACTGTGAAAGGCGGCCGAGCCATGGACCAGGTTGATATTATGAATGCGCTAAGAGAAGCAAGTTGTTTGCGAGAACCAAGTGATGACTGCGGATCTACAACCATGGTCAGGCTACGAAAACAGCATGTTAAAAGCGGGGTGACAAAATAAGAACACTACGCACGAAGCCAAAGAAGATTAATAAACCAACAAAGAACTGGTTTCGTTAGCCGTTACACGTTGTGGGATTTACTGCCGAGGGAATCTGAGCACTTATGAACTGAATGTTTCGATGTGCAATGAGGATGATCTGCTGTATATTGGCACCATTCCATCTTGACAGACGATAGTTTGGTATATTGTTGTTTAAAAGGATTAATAACTACAACCCATGGCGGTGGAGAGTGTGGCTGGCAAGGCCAATTCGTACTGTAAATATTCGTCCACAGTAGATGCATATGAAAACATGTGCAGTTATACCATCATGCACATTAGTGTCTGATGCATTGGTTTTACAGCCTGTGATTCAGATTGTGTACCAGCCCCAAGCACCAATTGAAACAGAAAGAGCTGTAGCGGTTCAGCGCCCAATTGGCCGGGGCAGCCCAGCTTGAGGCGAGCGGTTGCTGATCAGTGACACCTGTAGGTATTTTCCACCGTCAGAGTCATCCCGTGGCACCCCATGTCTACGCCAATTGACAAGGACTTATAACCCGTAAATTTTACCTCTCGCTTTGATTATGAGACCGGTTAAGACCAGGGATGGAGTTATTGCCTGTGCATAGCACAAAGCCTGGGCTAAAGTATAGAGACCATGCGTTGCCCATGCAGCATGATCCTTCTCTCGGCCTGCCTAGTTCACTCCAGAGGAAAGGTAACACCTATACATCTGGAACAAGACAAGCTGCAGAAGCTGCCGGATCAGCAAAGCAATGATCTAACTGTCCGCCTGTCGGAGCTTCGATCCTAGACCAGCTGCCAACCAAGGTTTAGAGCCTGGTCTGCCCTGCCATGACATTGTGCCTTTAGGTTGCATTTCCTCGCACCAGGATAAGGCTTATACCCTCCCAATTGCGCTCTAACGCCCGAAGCCGTTGGCACAATGTGGGGTGTCGGGTTTGATAAGCACCGCCCAATATTTGGTGCTAACAGAAAGCAGGTAGTACCATCTACTGTCATAAGGTAGCTCAGCCATATCTGACTAAGGCCTCTCACAAAATGATCTGCCGACTAACTAACTAGTTAATACTGCTTGTATTATTTATTGCTCCCAAAACAATCCTATTCTGTCTTCATCTGCTTCTCTTGGCCAATATTTGTCCATATCAGGATAATTTCTCTAGCCAATCTCATTATGTTTCAACAAATGGTAGTTAGCATCGACAACTCTATGTGCCAGCGTTTGATGTCTTCTCTGCTCATGCTTTTCACAACAGTCTTCCCTAAACTACATATTTACTTTCTCCAGTTGCTTTCACCATTTCGTTGCTCATTGTCCAGCATTTGCATTGACACAAAAGAATATGTTTTCATTAACCTTCCTTTCTGCTTACTTCCGTCTTCATAACTTCTACATTTGTTGCCAATTGTAGTATCAGACTTTATGTAATAAAATGTTATAAAATTGATACATATGTATTCCTGGATGGCTTGGTCATATGGCGGTTTTGTAACATGGACATCATCATCACCTCAATAAAAGTTTACCAAGATATTTCGACGAGGCCATCCAGTTACACGGTTTTCTTACTTGTGCAATTAATTATTTTTGATTGTGTGATACATTGTTATTTAGTTAATATGTGTATATCGTTTTGTCAACAATCACTTCAAAACACTTTATAACATATGTACAAAAAGGCTACTAACTTGTATTTAGGAGCGTCAGCAAAGTAATGAGCAGTCAGAGAAACTGTGTCCTCGATGCCATCTTTCACCTCGGCCAGGAGAATCACTTCGGTAACATTATTGACGTCTTCCTCCAGATACACAGCTGGGTTCTATATAAACATTGATATACATGTTATACACAACTATCATAACATGTTGATATGAAACTTATTATTCGCGTGAAATGACTACCTGTAGAATTGTATATTTAGTTTATGTACCCTTGTAGGTGCTCATAAGTCGACTAGTTCTGCATGGATTGACATAACTGTATGTGTTGAGAGTTTGACATTACTTGCAGTTATTTGTCTTGAGCGCATTCCACTAGAGCCATTATGCAAGATATGAAGACGCGTAATTTGAGGAATTGTGTAACGCAAAGTGACAAACATGAGTATACACATTCTGATGTAGGAATTCCTCGTGTGCACAGCTACTGAAAGTCTGGCTGGTAAAAGTGGGGAATGTAAAGACTGATATCGAATGGAGATAGTGTTTGACAAACAGCGTTATGGGTCAGGTTTCACCCACATTCTCCATTTTAGCGGACCTTCCGTAATATAGTCTAAAAGGGTTCCCTATTTTAAGATTATGTCGGTGTCTGCTAGCCGCAGCACATCGCTAGAACCTGACGAAGCATTAAATGAAGCTAACACTTCTACACCAGATGAAGCCGCACCCGTAGCTCAACCGACGCCAGAGACTACAACTTTAACTGAAGCCAGCAGCAGCCGTGAAGTTTTCATCAGCTCCAAGACGAAACAGCTTAGTTTACCAAAGATCTCAACATCGGAGGAAACTACAACAACTGAGGACTTGACCGGCAAATTACTGCTAAAACAGACAAGCGTGGGAGAAGCCAAACTATCGGCGCTACCAACAGACAAGATAATCAATCTACTGGAAAACGAGCTGGGAAGAAACAGCATCTACCAGCTCCGTAAGACACCCGAGGGAGTAGTGGTCTCCATCAACAAAAACCCAGAGTACACAGCATTTATGCAGAAAATCGCACAAGGAGAGAAGGCCGACATCAAGCTTCACCATGGCATCTTACTGGAGGCCACCCGACACATTAAACGATGGGTCATTAAACGAATTAAGACCTATCTCACCAACGACCAGATCAGGGAGATACTGAAAAGGGAGAACAAGAAATTCAAGATCACCAGCACTGAGAGGATCATCGGAAAGAATAACATCCTCTCCACGGTCGCCATAATAACATCGGAGGACATAGTGATCCCTCAATACATCAGATGGGACAAGAGAGATCAAGTTCCAGAGCACTACATACCGAGAGCTTTGCAGTGCTCTAAGTGCCAGATGTTTTGGCACACCCGTGCCACCTGCAATAGCGAGGTTGGGGTTGCAGATATTGCTCTGGACCTCATCCATACAGTCAGTGCCAGCATGCAAAGATCGACAAGGACTTCAGGAGGCCTAACACTAACAGAGAGTGCGCCAACTGTCTCGGCAACCACGTGCCAGGTACCTCGGCTGCCCCTGCCACCAAGACAGCAAGGAAGCTATGAAGATCGCCATCAAAATTAACCTGCCCTATAAAGAGGCTAAGATGCAGTACGTGGCCACAAATCGACTCACAAAAAGCGACAAAGCGCAACTTGAAGGCCAACTGAAGGACCTGCGATCAAAGTTCAACAGCATGGAGGAAGAAGAAGTCAAGACGCAAGAGACTCAGATAACAGCCGCTCTGCGCATCCTGGACGAAACGAAACAAGTTCAGCAGAATATTGAGCAGGATGTCGCTCGAATGGCTGCTATACAGGCTGAGACAGAAGAAAGGCTATCAAGCAGTGAGGAAGAAAAAGACAAGAAGCAAGAAACACAGATACAGGCCGTTCAGCGCATCCTAGACGAAATGAAGCGAGTTCAGCAGAAGATAGAGCAGGATGTCGCTCGAATGACTGCTATAAAGGCTGAGACGGACGAACAACTATTTAAAATACAAGATGAGAATGAAAGGACAGGAGAGGTGTTAGATGAGATATTAGCACCGCTCAAGGCCCAGACAGCCACACCCGAACCAGAAGATGCAAGAACAGAAACAGAAGAAGAAGCAACAGAGGAAGGACGATATAGCTCACAACCAAGACCCGACTGGCGAACAACGAGAAGATTCGAAGGCAACCAACGACGGGTAAATAGGAGGAACACCAGGAGAGACGACAACTGGTAAAGCTCCCTGACGATAACAGCACCATAAGACGGGATGGGACCACAATTACTCCGGGCCTCAACAAGTGCGCGACTCTGTCCAGAAATGAAAAACCTCATCAAGAAAGTAACGAACGCTATCAACCCATCAGAAGCCGGGAAGCTGACAACATGCAGCCCAAAGTACGAAAGGGAAACTACAAGCTACACCATAAACACCCCTACATAGCCAAGTCGAAAATTCGAAGGCTGACTCGTACAAAAAATTGATTGGATTGGAAGATTCGGTCACCTGGGAGTTCTCCTGTCTTGCTGTTATTGTTATGCGTGGTGTAGTGTTATACATCTTTGGCCTCTTGACCCACGTTTCCTGGTTCAAATTGCTGATTGGTTCCGGATAAGCCGTATTTTCATTTCCAATACACGCGGAGTTGAACTACTAAGGTGTGCAGTCCATAACAAAGAAATAGGTGATTTAATTATATATAAGGGGCGCTCATTTGAAATCCGTTCGGCCCACAGCGCGTAATTTCGTACGTTGAACATGATCATGTCATAGTCATGTGATACGTACTGACAAATTAATAATAGAGCACGTGCTTATCGTGCCATGATGCATAGGTTATGTTTCTGACCGCTGAAAAAATGGACGGATTGATCCAAAATCCGTCCAAAGAAGGTCACGGAGCGGTGATTCAGTTTCTTTCATTTGAAGGATGTCAACCAGTGGAAATTCTTCGAAGAATGCAGACAGCGTACGATAACAAATGTGTGTCGAAGACAACAGTGACAGACTGGGCATATTAGACATTTTATCAATGCGTAATTATGAATTTTTTAAAACACAAAAATGAATACAACTTACGTCCCTTATAACAATACACATTCTAAAGTACAGAGAAACAGTAATATCTCTATCATGTTTATAGTCACGTACAATCTAATACGTTGCTATATAAAACAATAACCAAGAATGCACATAAACTTTCTAGGAGAGGCTCTTTCTTGTACCGAGATCCGGTGTTGCTTTGTGCTGAATTGCTAGTAATTACCAGACTGTGTTGGTCCTTGGTACAGCGACATCATAAGTATCTGACGAAGTGAAGCTGGGCTAAAACGTGTGAGGTATAACAACTGTGGGTTACAATGGAATGGATACTGTTAATTTCTAACGGGTGTGTAACGACTTCCAACTGCAGGCTCTGATTCGTGGCTAACAGGAGGCAGTGGTGGCACGTTGTTGTTACTGCTGGATTGATCCTTGCTGTGGAGAAGAGGGAACGCATCTTCATAATTATCACCCTCCTATGTGAAAGAGGGCGTATTGTACGGATTTGGTTTGGTGGAAATGTTCCGTCTGGCTTGGAAATCAGGTGCCGTGGTTATGAGTGTTCTGCTCTCTTCTGGCCTATTGGTACTTGATGTGGCGGGAGTATGTAGACTGGCTTAAGTTTGAGGTGGTGTAGCTAAAAGTGTCCTACGCGATCCAGTATTGGATGTAGGTTGTGTCCGTTCTGGGTATTTGATATTTTTGGCGAGCAAGCTGGTGCCCAATGTAGACAAATGTACTTGATCCTTATAAAGTCTCTTTTTAGGTGCTCCAGACTGTGAAGTAAACACCGGTGTGTTGTTAATGAACTGTATGTTGTTGCGAGAACAAACCATCTGCAATATGTTGTAATTTATGTCAGTTAGACCACGCTGGAATCCATAACTCGGTGATATGATGACGGAGAAAAAAACGGACGAGTTAGGAAAAGTGTGACTTAATCCGTTAAAGAGCGCCAGCAGTTTAGATGCTGTGAATTTCTGGTTGTTCATGGTGTCATTAATACCAATATGAACGCTTGCCTTTTTATCGTTACGATTTACAGCCAACCTACTAATCTTGTCTGTTAGCTGGTCAACACCAGCCCCAGGCAATGGGATTTTGGAAACAATATCTTTGTCTGAAGTGGCCATCCGGTCGCTGTATAGACCTTTCATTAGAGAGTCGCCTATTATAATGTGTGTACAGTCGGGTCATGCTGTCTGCAAATGTTGGTTGTCAGTACGCCTTGCCCGTTGATTCTCCAATTTAGCAGCACTCTGTACTTCTCCATGTGACTCTCCATGTGTTTCCTGGAGGCGTGTGTTGTCTGTTGGCAGTGCACTATAGCACTGTACGTTTTCTGACGCATTTTCTTGAAGCACTTCGAATCTGTTGATTATTTTTACACCAATGGGATAGACTGCTTGTAGCGTTTTATCTTCCTCTGCACGATGAGGTTTTTTCGAGTCTTGTTTAGTTATTTGATTTTGGTGAAACTGGGTTTCTAGATTCTACGAAGTTGATACCGCTGCTTGGGAATTACACGCTTGTTCAGTTGGGTTGGTGGTGCTGTAAAGTTTCTATTGTTTTTCTTAGCAACATATTTTCCTCTCTCAGGAGCGTGATTTCTGCTTTCAGAGCAATGTAGTCACTGCTGATCTTGCTATTAGATTCAATGTTGGCTGTAACAGTAGCAGTGAGCGCCTGTAAGGATTTTTCTATTACCTCAATGCGCCTATGACAATCGCGCGATTGTCCATTGATAGTTGGCGTGTTATCTAAGGCTGGTATTTCTTATGCTACTCTTACGTTGGTATCTACGTTGTTTTGGAGTTGCTCCATAGGATATTCAATGGCCAAGAGCACTGATGGGATAGCTGTCCTCGTGTTGATGGTATTGTCGTGTTCATTCATTGTATGTGTTGTTGAGAAACAGTGCCTGCTGTGATGTCCACAGCTGTAGTTGTGGGCGGTGTAGATTCTGATTCCTCACTCGAGACGAGCATGTTGATGATATTTTGTGTATCTACTCGTGAATGTATGTATTGAGTTCTCCAGCTCGACAAAGTCTAATGTTAGCCAAGATTTAATCTTTTCAACGCTGCCTTGAGCTAATAATGTGTTCTTCGAGTGATACAAGTGTATTGTAAGGACTGGCGTCGTAATCAGGTCTTCCACGTAGTCCCCGCTCCTATCTTGTCTGTGTTGAATTAGTTCAGGCGTGTAATAATTGATGAGGCACGTTCGAAATGCCTAATAATGGAGAGTATTGTTAAAGGATACTGTAACACATTGGCCAGAGTTGGTGTGTTGGACGACTCGGCCGACTGGGTTCACACACCTGGCTAGCTTGGTCTTCAATGCCTTCTCTATGTTTAGTATGTATGTTTTAATCACGGTTGATCGTACACCGGATCTTGTTTTAACACCAGTCACCTCCAGAGAGGCCTCTCCTATCGATGACATTACTGCATCATGTTATCAAACCCGTTTGAAGAATGCAGCGAATCATTATATTCTAGACTCGCCGCGGGCAATTCAAAGTCATGTGTTGTGGTTGGTTTGTTTTCATAATTGAGGCAAGAACACAGAACTGATCAGGGACTTGCGATATTGTGTGCTTGGCGACTTACCACGCGCTAGTCACGCATGGTTTAATCACACGTTGTCGGTAATCGATAATTGGTAGATTTTAAAATTGAATGACCTAACCGTCCATTTATAAAAGAAATCCTCATTTCACTAAATAACAGTCACATAAACTTAAGATATGAATTCGTTATAGATCCAGTTTTAGAACGAACACAATGATATACACAGCATCTCGAATGAAATAGGCAAAACTTTGATAAATTCTATAAAAATTGGGAGAGCTTTTGAAAACACGTCCGCTCGTAACCGGAAGTTTGATCGGGTTTGTGAGATGGCCACTGATGTGAAAACACAGCTGATCGAAAAAGACAAAGACTTTGTTGCATTCTCACTTGCTGTCGATGAAAGTAATGACACAACTGACACTGTACAGCTCGCCATCTTCATCCGTGGAGTGGACTCCAGTTTGAATGTTACAGAGAAAATATTGGATATGATATCTATGCATGGGACAACGACAGAAAAAGAAGTGTTTGACAACGTATATCAAAGTTTAACCAACATGATCCTGCCTTGGGAGAAACCCGTTGGACTGACAACAGATGGAGCACCGGCGATGTGTGGCGAAAAAGTGTACTAGTTGGAAAGATGCGGTTAAAGATGCAGGAGAACTGTACTGGTGAATTGATAGCAGATCACTGCATCATACACTATGGATCACTGTGTGGTAAAGTCATCAACATGGAAGATGTAACGAGCATTGTAACACAAACCGTCAACTTTATCAGATATCATATTAATGTTCAAAA
This sequence comes from Cepaea nemoralis, assembly GCA_014155875.1. NCBI lineage: Eukaryota > Metazoa > Mollusca > Gastropoda > Stylommatophora > Helicidae > Cepaea > Cepaea nemoralis. The sequence goes on along the minus strand of JACEFZ010005989.1, from coordinate 289,517 downwards.
AAGGTTTAATTTTCGGCTTATTGAATGTTTATTCTGTCCGGTCCGCACCCTTATGTGTGATTTGAGGTTTGGCCTGCTGAGAAATTGAGTTTGACACCCCTGCTCTAAAGCAGTCTGTCTACAGCCGCCAACTTTAGATCTTAATAACAATGCCTGTCGGATGCTTTCAAGCTCTACGCGTCACATGATCTCTGTCACTTCCGTTTTTTGTTTCCATATATATTTAGGTGAAATACAGACCAAGGCAGCACACATAATAGATGAAGTACATTAAAAAACAGTGGTGGTCTAGGGTAAGGCGAATTAGAGTGCCACCTAGATAACTGTAGGTAAATCGCTAGACTCCCATGAATTCAATTGAGAACTTATGGGATAGAACGGCCGCGATTTAATGAGATACTGGAGCTAACTGGAAGCCGTCACTGTACACCAAGGAACAACGAGACGATTCTAGGCAGAATAACGAGATAGGCACAGGCATAACTTAAGGAATAGCACGATGGAGATAATACAGAAATGTATTGAGATGCTATATAGCAGCTCCTTTGTAACATATTTCTGTTATTTCATTTATTAATTAGATAACAGAGTGAAGACTCGAAGTAGAATTGGAGTCTATGTGGTGAAGTGGTCAAGCCGTTTGACTCGTGCTCTGAAGGTTGTGGGTTCGATTACGTGCCGCGTCCTTTGGTGTACGAGCTGAATGTTTCGGAGACTCCTGTGGGTCGTCGCTAAAAGCTACGGAGTTCGTGCTTTGTGCGATGCTTTCCGTGCTGCGGAAAGAGACCGCGCCATATGGGATAAGACCCGGTGCAATGAAGTCGAGCCTGTCGACTTTTAAGCGACTTTTTTTAAGCAGAAGTGTAGTTTGAGATATTACTCTGTTATACTTTTTTGTACTACGTCATTTAAAGCGTGCTTTTTTTCGACATTGCAGTAATATTCGATATTCTTCTTCTTCTTCTTCTTTCGTTCGCTTGAAATATGTCTATAACTGCTATGTTGTCTCTTGTATAAATCTAACAGTCTTTACTAGTTTACTCAGCGGTTCATAGAGTTTATCTTCCACTGTTGTCTCTCTAGGCCAGAAGGTTCGCCTGGATATGTTGTAGTTTGGGCAGTCATCAAGTATGTGCTCTGCTGTCTGTGACGCAAAACCACATGTGCACATGGCTGAGTCACCAATCTTGAATTTTGCATACATGTGGTTGCGTAATCTATTGTGTCCTGTTCTGAGGCGAAGAATAATGACCTGTTATGGTCTGTCCATAACGTGGTAGTCGTCTTGAGTAGGGTTTGGTGGCCTTCTGACTGATTTGATCATTCTTTTCTTTTGGTGGAATGTAATGGGCATATCAGGTTGTTCTTCTTTTGCTCCTTCCTTAGCCAATCGATCAGCTCTGTCGTTTCCGGGTACTCCACAGTGGGATGGTATCCACTGTATGGTGACCATATGCTGACTGCTAAGTTCGAAAAGTAGTGTCCTTAGAACTGGTAATTTCCCAGATAGCAGTGCCTCTATTACTGATTTTGCATCTTCAATATCACCACAGGTTGTCTACCATGGAAGGTATTTTGTAATTTCTCTATTGCTATCTTGATTGCCTCAATTTCAGCATCATAGTTATGGCAGTACTTTCCTGTTGGAACTCTGGCCGTGTCACTAGTATTATTTGGATATTCTATATACACTCCCGCTCCTCCATTTCGAACAGTATTTTGCGCTGACCCATCTGTGTAGACTCGGATCCAGAGGTCCTGTGGGTATTCGTCATCAAGGAAGCTGAGAGTAGCTGTTCTGCGCTGTACACTGTTCTGTTCTTCCTTGTCAAATATCCCTCTCACTTTTGTCTGGATTTGTAGCGATAGTCTATGTTCATCTTTCCATGGAGTTCGCTCTGGAATAGTTGTCAGTGGGATACCAACTGAGGGAAGATCGGTGGTTTCTCTGCAGAGTCGTTTGAGCTGGTGGATAAAACTACTTCTTTTCAACCTCCCCATAGCTAAGTTTTCAAATCGGTTCTTCATAGGGTGGCCTGGCAAGCTGGGGAACTTGTCTGCTTGTATTAGTGTTTTTGTTTCCCTGCGTTCTCTCAGTGCTTGTGTCCTCCCCATTTTCTCCATTGCTACTATAGGGGTTGATCTCATCCCTCCTGTGATGATTCTAAGAGCTTGATTTTGCACCTTGTCCAGCTCTTGTAGTGTGGTTGTTGATGCTGAACACCACGCAGTTGACCCGTATTCCAGGTGTGGTCGTATGCTCTGTTGTACGGGATATAAATGACTGGTATGGACAACGGATCGATTGACTGGCAGTGTAAGAGTCGTGGTTACAGTGTTGCTTCAATGTATCGTGTGTGGGAAGACGTATTGTTGCCTCGTGTGTTTCTGATTTACAACCGAACCGTTGGAGAGGAGACTTCCCGATTAACCAGGGTTGAGTATTGATTGTTGTATTACACTGGTTGTGTGTTGATTGTTGTATTACACTGGTTGTGTGTTGATTGCGGCATTACAATCGATTGTGCGTTAATGCATTAACACTGGTTATGTGTTGATTTTTGAATTAACCATGTTTGTGAGTTGATTTTGTATTAACACTGGCTTATTGTTGATTGCTGTATTAACACGGATTGTGTGTTGATGTATTAACACTGGTTGTGTGTTGATTGTTGTATTAACCCTAGTTGTGTATTGATTGTTGTATTATCAGTGGCTGTGTTGAATGTTGAACTAACAATGGTTGTGTGTTGATTGTTGTATTAACCCTAGTTGTGTATTGATTGTTCTATTAATAGAGGTTGTGTGTTTATTATTGTATTAATACAGGTTGTGTGTTGATTGTTGTATTACACTGGTTGTGTGTTGATTGTTGTGTTACACTGGTTGTGTAGTGATTGTTGTATTAATACAGGTTGTGTGTTGTTTGTTGTATTACACTGGTTGTGTGTTGATTGTTGTATTAACACTCGTTGTGTGTTGATTGTTGTATTAACCATGGATGTGTGTTGGTTGGTGCATTAACACAGGTTTTGTGTTGAATGTTGAATTAACACTGGTTGAGTGTTGATTTAGTATTAACACTGATCTGCAGCCAACAACGTTAAGTTGTCTGTTTAATTACATTATCCTGTGTGCGTCACTGTAATGCAAGCCATAGGGTGTATTTGTATTCATGATATACCAAGGCGATCTATGTATCGCTCCGGTGATGTCAGGTTATCTTGATTTGTGTGCTAAATGGGTATTTTATCTTGCTCTACGGTCGGATATTCCACCTCATTCAAGGGACAGGTAATCAATTCCATCTCCTTCAAGGGACGGGTATTCCATCTCCTTCAAGGGACAGGTAATCAATCTTCTTGAAGGGGCGCGTGTTCCATCTTGTGACATGTATGTACCATCCCTCAGTCTTTTAGAGCAGACGGCTATACGCGCTATTAAAAAGCCCGACGGGAGAATTAACGTACTTAACTTTCGTTTGAATTAAGGCAGAGATTGGCCGAACCCCGGAAACAAAGGCTTAAGGCTAGACAAAGCCGGTCTCGTCAATCGCCATGTTTTCTTCAAGTTAGCGGGTGACCCATTGTTAATGGGTTAATTAATAGCCCCATATTCTCTGCGTTTTAGGTGAGCATTATATTATATAAAACATATCATGTTATGTATTAGGATAAATGCTTTGATGCAACTAATATCATGATTGAAGTTGGGAGTGTGAAAAATATGAGAATCGCTTTCATTGACACGTTGGTTTGCGTCACGCAGTCTGGACATCGCCATTTTGTCCAGTCAACTTACATAAAGCGTACAATGTAATCTTGCTATAAGTCACCTTTCTGATATGCTTTGAGAACTTACTTTTTTCCCAAATGCTTATTTTTCACAACATGTCTCTGTGTTATAAAGTGTTTTTTTCCTGAGTGCATATTTTGTATTTCTGCTCTTATGATGGAGAAATATTCCTATCTGTGTACAACATGAATAGTATGTTTGAGAGAGAGATATTCTCGCTTGACTTTTTCATGCACTTAGTAGTTAATCTTTTGTTTACATTGTTGTAAATACACAGAGGTGTGATTGTCTTGTAGTCTTTTTCATAAATGATGTTATGGGATTGTCATTTTGTATGATGTATAATCTCAAGTGTAGGGGAAAAGATTCACATGCTTTCTCTTTTATAAGTATGTTACCTTTTATGTTCCTGTTTGTTACTGCTGAAGTAAACATAACTTCACCCCAGGGGGACAAACACTTGATAGGGATGATGCAAGAGGAGATGACTGATCTGACAGCTAGCCTTTTTGCCATTTATCAGTGGTACTTACATAATGCTGTTTGTAACTATAGAAAGGAGATTTATGAATTGTTTACATGAGGCCATTGTCTCAGGGAGTTAGTCCATGATGTGACAGCGGTACTATCAGGACGATTGGGCTGTTAGGATGTGAATAATCCCCCAGGAAGCTCCACTATCAGTCCAGAAGACATGTACCTATTGATTAGATACCTTACTCACATTTGGATTGAGACAAAACTCTACAGTAGGCGACAAGTGCTAGGCAACTATTGTCACCTTTCTTTCTTCTCCCCTTTTGTTCATTCTATTTTTATTATGATACACTTATCAATGTTTGCGTTATTACTAATGTATATCGACCCTGTTCTTTCTTCAATATACAGCGCTAGAGATGGCGGTGGAGTATTGGCACTAGTCACCATGCTTGGCACTGGATTTATAGTCAACACTTGGATTTAGAAGCAGGAAACTGGGTTATCAGCCTACCCCTGATATTCTACAGTGAGTGCTGGTTACTGCTACACACCCTGAACCTGAATGTCAATGCCTGGATAATTAATGGACTGTGACTATGCTGAAGTGGATTCCCTACCTCTGGGAACTTATAGATGGTGTTAATCTTTTCAATGTCTGCAAAGACATGAGGCATGCCTGGCCTAGATGGTTTTCAGCGTATACCCTCTTCTAAAATTCACCGCCTGATTCCACGTTCAACTGTCATATACCAGAGGCTCATGGATAGTCTGGAGTTCACCATCATTTACCAGTATGGATTTACCAACTGATTTTGTGGACTCCCAGCTTCCTTTGAATCTTCTCATCAATCATATCCCAGACATGGACAATCAAGCAATATACCAACTCCCGGTCAATCAAGTTGTGTATTAAGCTGAAGAAAGATAGAGCCTACATCTTAACCCAGAAAAGGGCTGGAATATTCATGCCCAATTCAAGATAGTTCTGTCAGGAAATACTATGGATAATGTGATGTCACTCCTCATCCAAAGATATACTGAACGTGCTGTGTCTGATCCTAATCGAATCAATCACCTGGACACCTATTTGTTACACCATGCCAGAACCCTTCAGACTTATACCTGTCTGTTATACCACTCTGGAAGGCTCCTAGCCCAGTTCCTTAGCAGCTGTGACTTGGGAGATTTACAGTATATTCACTTTGGATTCATATGGATTACTCCTACATGTTATTCGCTTCGGATATATGATCCGGAGGTGAAAGTTCCGTGTGTGTGTGTGTGTGTGTGTGTGTGCAATCCCCAATTTTCTGAATAGATGGATATATGCAAAGCAGCTGTTTCCTGTATTATAGAGAGTGTGACTATGGCCAGACTTTTTTCTAGTGGATAATGAAGGAGTATAGTTTATTTCATGGATATGTCACCTTAATGTAGCCAACAGGGTTTGTCCAAGACCCAAATGTTTTCACAATACAGTTGTTTGTTTGTTTGGTTTTACCAAGCCTTGAAGTTACTTCATTGTTAACCTGTTGTTCCAAAATTGATGTTTATAGTCCAAGTATGGTTACTGTTATGTGATACAGTGAGTCATTGTACTGTTTTTGTCTAGCAGTGGCTGTTTTCCTCTGTCATGTAATCCAGTTGTGGTGTCTAACTTTGGTTGTTGTCCCTCTGTTATGTAATGCTGTGGATGTGCATGAGAGTGGATACTTGTCATTGTTTATATATATGTGGGAGATTAAATGTGGGGCGGGACACTTACACATAGACACACCTTATGGGTAGAGTGATTAGTTACTCGGGTGTCTGTGGTAGAACTTTCCGGATCTCCTAGCCTTCTGTGGGAAACATTTCTTCTATATTAGTGTTGAACTTGCACCCTTTTCTACCTTGTTCAATGCTTGGGGGTTTAACGAGCCAATATATTATTTCCTATTGAGGGCGTGTTTGGGGTTTAGACCCCATTCATACTGAATACCCCTAGCGAAACTTGTCCTTATTCTAATTTATTATATTTACCACACCACACATCTCTTTCAAGGGACGGGTATTCCATATCATTCTAGGGACAGGTATTCCATCTCTTTCAAGGGGCTGGTATTCCATCTCCTTCAAGAAATGGTGTTCCATCTCCTTCGAGGAACGGGTGTTCCATTTCCTTCAAGCGACTGGTATTCCATCTCCTTCGAGGGACGGATATAATCCGTCTAGCATTACGGACTGGTGTTATATCTCTGTCAAGGGACGGGTATTCCATCTCTCTCAAGGGACGGATATTCCATCTCTCCCAAGGATGGCCAGCAGAGTAAAGAATAGAAGCAGGTGACTTATGTATCCGTGCATGGTTAATACATCTACAGTTAGCTAGTTAGTTAGTCGACAGATCATCCTCATTGCACATCGAACCATTTAGTCCATAAGTGCTCGGATCCCCGTCCCCTCCCTTCAGCAAATCCCTCAGCGTGTAGCGGCTAACGACACCGTTTCTGTGTTGGTTTATCAATTTTCTTTGGCTTCCTGCGTAGTGTTCTTGTTTGGCCACCCCTCTTTAAATTTGCCGTTGTCGCAGTCTGACAATGGTTGTAGGTTCGCAGTCATCACTTGATTCTCACACAAGTCTTACTTCTCGTAGAGCATTCAAAATGTCAGTGTGGTCCATGGCGCGTTCGCCCTCCACTTTAGCCTTACCTGCGAGCTTGTCAGCCCGCTCATTTCCTTGTAGTCCCGAATGCCCTGGCACGAAAATGAAACTAAGCTTTGCCAGCCGAGACCGCTCCAGAGACAGCAACCACTCTCTTCGGGTCCACCCCATCTCTATCCTCTTGAGCATGCTCATTGAGTCGCTAAAGAAACATGCCCTATTGAATGTCTGTGACTCGAGCCATGTTATTGCTTTACTTACTGTCATGACTTCAATAGTCAGGCTACTTGTGGTCTCAAAAAAAGCACCAGAGTCCTCCTTCACAATTCTCCCTCCGGCCCGCGCCGTGAAGGCCCATGAGCTTCTCACATGTCGGAAGACCGACCCATCTGTGTATATGACAACATCACCGTCTAACGAATTCTCGAAGATCAACGCTTGAACTTCCGCCTCCACAGCAGCCGGATTTTCTTGACTGCATTTTCTGTCTATTTGGATGCAAACTGATAAGGACGTACATAAATCTGTTGGCACTTGCACCCACTCCTCGCCAGGTTCTAAGTCCTCCAGTGAACTCACCTGTTGAGAATGTCTTCGGCTTGCCCCATCCACGACCTTCCTCTTTTTAACCTTCTGCCCTTCACCTTCCTAATTTCACTATGCAGTTGATGTTGTGTGGTTGCGTTATCTCTGAAGTAGGCACGTGCCCTGCAAATTTGTAGTCTGCCTTCAATGGTTGGAAAATCAAGAATGTAGCGCATCGCCCTGCATGCTATATTTCTTGTACATCCAAGAATAATGCGCATAGCTTCGTTTTGTATCCTTTCCATCCTTTCTATCTGCTTACGGCTGAGAGTCAGGATTGCGATCGCATACTCAAAAACAGACATGACCAGCCCCTCATATAGGAGGCATAGATGGCGCTGCTCAAAGTTAGCTGCCGCTATCATCTGCATCGCAGCCAATCCCCGCTTTGCCTTTGTTATCATCTGGTCTATGTGCTCATTATAAGCAAGGTTTCGATCAAAACGTATCCCCAGGTAATTCATTGACTGCGTTCTTTCTACAGTCTCTGAACATAGATTAACAGTTGGTGTTGGAGTGTTGACAATATGATTATTCAAAGAGAACCATGTCACTGTTGCCTTTGTTGGGTTGACCATTGCCCCAGCTTCAGCACACCAAGTACTTATGCGATTGAATTCGGTTTGCAGTTCCACAGCAACCTGATCTCTGTCCTGACCCTGACAATACACTAAAAGATCCTCGGCATATGACAATGTTTCCCCCGGCCCAGTGATTTGCTCGCTAGTGATTCTCACTGTGTAGGGTTTATCAGCACCGGAGATAATGGTGATACCTGTGGTAGGCCAGGATATATCGCTGTTGGTTCCGAAGTCCAACTGCCACATCTAAAAACTACTTTCCGTTGGAAGAGGGCTGCAGCGATTCAACTAATGAGGAACGGACTTATCTTGAGTTCAAGAAGCTGAAGCATTAGAAAATCCAATGATACTCTGTTGTACGCGTCCTCAAGATCAATCGCTGCAGCAAAGGTTGCAATGCCTGAGTGGAAACCTCCATAAACATCAAGGGCAAAAATGTCTGCATTGGTCCAGGTTTCTCTTTTGGGACGGTATCCTCCCAGGTTAGGTGGGAAACACTTTGCTTCTCTAACTGGCTTGATATTTTTCTGGCAATGAACTTCCCCAGCAGCTTGTCTATTGTCTTCTGCATGGTTATTACTCAATATCCCTGAATTTTTGTGTGGTCTTTGCCAGGCTTCGGCAAGGGAATCAGATAACCACTCCTCCTTGATGCTAGCACTCTCTATACTGTTGTTGTACATGTCTGCTAGTTTCTCTAGCTCGTTGTCGGTACACCTATTGATGTCGTCATATCTTATGCCATCTGGCCCTGGAGCGCTGTTTTTTTTTATCGTCGAAGCACAGCCTTGATTTCTTTCACTGTCACTGTGTCTTCATCCGAAATGTTCTGGGCCTTACACCTGTCTGAGGTGACCTCCTTGGCAAGATTTCGGCCTCTCATGTCTGTCTGGTTGCTCTGCTCTAGATAGCGTTCGAAGAGGGCTTTGCCCTTGTTCTCGTCAGTCCTCTGCCAGATGAGGTCAGCACCTTGGAAGTCAGAAATTCTCTTATTCTTGACTACCCCACTCATGCTTTTATGTAGTCGCCAGAACAATTTCAGTGACTTGTCTGTGCTTACTCTTTGACATACCTCTGCCCATTTTTCACTTTTAACCACCTAAACCAGTTTTTTTTAAATAGCTTACTTTTGTGTGCATCTCTCTTTCTAAGTGCATGCAGGGACCAGGATGGGCAACTCTGTTCTTCTTGGCGCTTTGCTATTTCCTTACAGCACTACGCTTATCCATCCAGGCCTTCTTCACCTCAAAATTCTACCAAGGTGGCTGCTCCCAGCTGTTTTTCCTGCCCTGAAACTTTCTGCGCTTGTCGCGCCTTATTTTATTCACCACGTCTTGTCCTGTACTGTCGTACTGGAAAGTCTTGACCGTTGACTTGTGCTGCCTGGTTCTGCCATTCTCCACCAATATGCTGCAGGGGTGGTGGTCGCTCCCGTGGTACCCTATGACACCCCATCTACACACTGTAGTGTGTGAAGGAGAAACCAGCGATAGATCAATAGCACTGTATTCATCACCTGGGCGGCCAGCTGTCCAGGTGACACAGCCACTGTTGATACAAACCAGGTCAATGGTTTCAAGTGCAGTCTGGAGCTCTCTCTTCCCCCCCCCCCCCCCCCCCTGTGTGTTGGAGAAAATGTTTCCCCATGATCTGCCTTTAGCGTTGAAATCGCCACAGAAAATGACATTTTTTTTCATGACCTAATATATCACTTAAGTACTGCCACTTCTGGGAATCCATAGACTCGTTACGGGCATAAACATTAACCAACATGAACGGTAGACCGGTTTGAACTCTGACAGCCTGTATTTGTATGTCGCCATTGTCCCAGCTGGACATGTCTAGCTCTGAAGCAACCATACTATCGCGGATGAGAATCGCCATTCCCAGATGTTGCATGTTGTAGAAACATTTGAAGAAGGCCATTTTGAGTAGCTGATCACCCAGTCTCGTTTCCTTGAGTGCTACAATGTCGTTCCTGTAAACCAGATTTTTGAGAACAGGGCCACGTTGTTTAACGCTTTCGTAGTTCCAATATAGGATGCGAGTATATCTGAGGCCCAGACTGTCACACTTAAGTCTAAAACGTCTTACCCCTCCACGCTTACGTCTCTTGCGGCCACCACGTTGGCCCCACCGTCTTGTTTTGTTGACTGCCGTCCTCAAGGAACACACAAATTATTCCGCCATGTTGAAAAAACCGCATACGACACGACAGAACCACACACGCTGCAAAAAATTCACTCAAGAATTGCTTCGCTCAATGCACGAAACTCTGTAGCATCGGAGCAGATCTTGAGAAGAAACTCCTAGTTTTACATCCTGGCACCCAAATTACACGGAGGAGATGAAAATATCCATCTCCTTCGCCAAAAGGTAATGGTCAGAAAAACAACACAACCGTCCTTGGCCATCTTGACCGGAAGCCATATATCCTAATACATCTACGCATAACCCTCTCCCTTCTCGTCCCCCGACCCCCGATATAGCCTTGAAACATGATCTACGAGATGGCTTTAAATAAACTCCTAACATTTTTTTCTGTGGTTTTTGGTGAATATATTCTGAAAAAGTAAGTCGAAATGTATCATTTTCTTCGGTGTAGTAATCACTGCGTTCAATGAAAGTCCTCCAGTGCCGATAAAGTGTTTGGGTTCCTGTAAAAAATCAATCTGGGGGTTACTACTCAACGTGCTGACAGGGTTGTAAATTTCCTGTCACAGAAATAACGCCGTCTTGATACTTCCTACACCACTCATACACTTGCTGGACTGAGAGGCATGCATCATACTGAACCTTCATTCGTCGATAACTGTTTATAGGTACCCCCCTTTCACTGATTTAAAAAAAAACAGACGGGTAACAGAATGCGTATCCCCTTTCGTGCATGTCAAAAGTGGGGCGGCTATCTTTAAACTGTCATTAATACGTCACCATGTTCGTCTGCACAGTGATATCACGTGCTTAACCCTCTTGATATTCTTATTAACAACGCTGGCATATTAAAAGACTATGTATATCACACATGTGAGGGTTTCATGTGGAGCCCCCTCGTATATCTCTTTATATGGCTGATATGCTTACTTGTCTGATATTTCTAGTGAAAGAAACAGATACATACAGATATTGGCAGATCAACACACTTAGGATAAAATAAACAGACAATATAAGTATATGTCGACTTGCCGGCCGTAAACATTTGACATCCACAGGTATTAGCCTGAATTTTATGAAGTCATGGTCATCTCCGGCTTCCTTGGTCTGAAGTTCGTTGTCAAATTCACCGTTGTAAAAGTCGAGAAAGTCCAGAACCCTTTTAGACGTCCCTGTGTGAGAAGTTAGTTGTGTAAATACTAGGACGTAGATGTTTACATTTGAATGTATGGTAATAAAAAATTCCAACGTAGTTTTGCCGTATATTGTTCAAAATAAAGAAAATTATAAATAATAGTCATGAACAATTCCGCTAAACATACTAGCTCAAAGCGAAACGAGTGCATGGATGCCTTGACTGTACCAGGTTTTGCTCTGCTCAAGTAGGCATTTCATTACTGCATGATTCACAGCCTTATCATGATCAATCCTGACCCGCGGAGTGCATTTTTCAGTGACCAGAAAGAAGAAAATTACTGATAGCCACATCCGTGATATTGGGTGGATGTACCATTTTAGCAAACGGCCCCCTCCCCCGAACCACCCGAGTTTTCTGTCTTGTGTGAGGTCGTGCGTTGTCATGTTGGAGCAACAGTTCTGCTAAATTCTTCTTAGGTCGAACTCTGCAAAACCACTTATTACATTTTCACTGTGTTTGATGTAAGCAGCAGACCTGATTGTCTCACATCTTGGCATCACCTCCACAAGCAACACAACATCAGTGTCCCACAAGACCGTGATCATAGCCTTTCCTAATGATGCAGTGGTCATGAATTTCTTTCTTTTTGACAACTGTCGATAATTCCACTTCATTGACTGTCTTGTCATCTCAGTCTTTAAAAAAATGTCGCCCAAATATCGTCATCTGTAGCGACCATTGACAAAATGTTTTCTTCCTCAGGCTAGAACCCTTTCAACATTTCAGACTAACTGCGTTTCCTTTGCAACCTGTGCTTAATTATAAGACTTCGGAAACCAATCGTTCACAAACCTGTGAATATACAGTGGTACCTCGGGTTACGAACTTAATACGTTCCAGAAGTCGGTTCGTAACCCGAAACGTTCGTAACTCGTAACATTGAAATAGAGACAATCCGTTTAAAGATAAAAGCATCGTTCTTTTTTCTTAACATCCAGTCGTTTACCTGACAAAACGCAAAGAATACGTACACTTCACGTATTAAGTAAGAAAAAGAAAACAACCGAATGAATTAAATGTAAAATGTAAAATGAAAAAATAAAGTTTTTCTGATTAGTAAAATTTACATGAAGATCAAGTGATAAATAATATCAACACCAGAGCTACTAAAGCCAGAGAGTGGGAGCTACACGGAGAAGTTAATAAAGGCGTTTAGAAGAGGATAAAAGCCTAGAAAAATACAATGAATAGATGACATAGCAAGATAGGCAGAAGAAGCACAATTGAAAGCAAACGTGGCAAGATGTTTCAAGTACCACAGGAAATATAGCAGGGAAAATATAGTCGACAAAATGGATTAATCAAAAATAGAAATGGGGAAAAAAGCGCTCGATAACAGTGATTAACTAGATATATGGGCTGAATACGTGAACACCTAATGAAAATACATATTCCAGAGGAATCTCAAGATATCCTGCCTGCAGAAGTAGAACTGGCTATAAACTGAGAAAAAACCCCATCTAAAATAGTTATTAGTAATGCTATCTAATCTCTGAAGTATGGGGCAGCTGCTGATCCAGATGACATCCCAGCAGAATCCGTTAAAACTAACGTTAACACTTCGACTGGATTATTGCATAGATTATCTAGCGGGAAACAAGAACAGACAGGAGAGATGCTATCTGGCGAAGCTGTAAAAGAGAGAGAACCTACAGGAGTGTGAACATTATAGTGGCATCATATAACTGTCAGTTTATGTTCTGATACACTATGAAGGAATATCATTCTGGAGGGACTACTTGATACCAGCAGGAAAAAACAAGTAAGCCATGAACAGGCAGGATTTCGAACAATTGATCCTATAGTGATCAGGCAGTAACACTATACATTATAATGGAGCACATAATTAAACTAGACTCATTCCTTATTATTAGATTTTTTAAAATACCCGCTCCGTGGCTAAGGTTTTACGGACGCGATTCGTAATCCCGTATACCTGGGTTCGAAACACAGCGGTGTTGATTTTTTTCGAAAAAAGGTATAGGTGCCAGTCGTTCAGAAAGCAATGGCAAACTAATGAACTTAAAACATGCCCAGGAATCACGAACAGCCAAAATGCTGGGTGTGACTGCTACGTCCTGTGAAGGATATGCAACTAAATTATTGGATTTGCAGACTATAAAAATGCTTTGACATTATTGCTATGGGATCTCTTTGGGCATTGATGAGGAATTACTGAATATTACAAACAACTATTAGCTCATTGCAAGTCAACATATAGCGACATAAGGCGCATAGTCATCCATGAGGGAACACTTACAGAGACATGTGGTGCATAGTCCTCCATGGGGGGAGCACTAACAGAGCCATGAGGTGTAGAGTCCTCCCTGGGGGAGCACTAACAGAGCCATGAGGTGGAGAGTCCTATACGGGGGACACTTACATAGACATGAGGTGGAGTGTCCTATACGGGGGACACTTACATAGACATGAGGTGGAGAGTCCTATACGGGGGACACTTACAGAGACATGAGGTTTAGAGTCCTATACGGGGGACACTTACAGAGACATGACGTGGAGAGTCCTATACGGGGGACACTTACAGAGACAAGAGGTGCAGAGTCCTCTACGGGGGACACTTACAGAGACATGAGGTGGAGAGTCCTATACGGGGGACACTTACAGAGACAAGAGGTGGAGAGTCCTATACGGGGGACACTTACAGAGACATGAGGTGGAGAGTCCTATACGGGGGACACTTACAGAGCCATGAGGTGGAGAGTCCTATACGGGGGACACTTACATAGACATGAGGTGGAGAGTCCTATACGGGGGACACTTACATAGACATGAGGTGGAGAGTCCTATACGGGGGACACTTACATAGACATGAGGTGGAGAGTCCTCTTTAAGGGGACACTTACAGAGACATGAGTGTCATCTACGCGTGGACACTAAAGAGATATATTCGAAATAAGACCGGGCGCGAGGCAAGGATGTCTTTTACAACCTCTAATTGTCTTAATGGTTATAGTTTGTATTATGAAGACCATAACGGTCACAATAAAAATTAAAATTAAATGGACTTCTCTATCAAAGCATCTCGATGTTCTGGACTTTGCTGACGACTTTTTTCTCTCTCTCCTGTCATACAGGAAATCAGTTACAAGATAAACAACCCTCAATGACAGGTTACAACAGATACGGTTACAAATGTATATGTGGAAGAAAAATGTGATAACAATACATCAAGCAAATGAAGTCCAGATTGTCCTTGGTGAATGTCACTTCAAACGACGGGAACATACATCTACTTAGGTAGCAATGTAGACAGAATGGGTGGAATCGACAAAGATAGAACACAAGTTTATAACAGTAAGACATTTGTCAAAGTCAAAAGAAATGTCAACTCAGCACAAAATGTATTCATTTCTAATGATAAACCAATCTCACAGCAGGCGCGCAACTTACCCACTCCCGGCACGGGGAGTTAGTGACGAAAAATAACTCTATCGAGGTCCCGTAATTGGAATGAGTACACTCTGAGGGCAAGTTCCAAATTCCAAAGTCGGTCGGTCAGTCCTACCTGGCATAGCACGAAACTATCCAGCAGGCGACCAGTGGAAGTGACAGGTGGTTAGTAGCAAATATAAATGGGTTAAGTAGGTAAGGAACCTACGTCTGGTCTAGCAAACCGGTAGGGAATTTACTTGATCCTAAAAATTCTGCTCAAGATGTATGGGGAAAATTGGAGGAAAGGTGCTAGTCACGGCGCTGGAACTCCAATTAACTCTCACCACGACGTCTAACGGCATAAGTGGAAGAAACAACAACAACAACAACAACAACAACTGTTTGTATCAGAAACACAGAGAACAAGGGAAACGATTACAAATAAACAACCAGCACTCACTAACTGGTGACCTCGCAAAATAAAATTGATACAATGAATGGTATGATAGAATCACCAATGTGGAGATCACAGAGAGAGCTAAACAAATACCAATGAACCATGGCTTGAAGAAAACACGCTGGCGTCGTATACACTGATACAACAATAGAATACTATAACTTATATGACCATTGTCACGAACCCTCAGGAGAACAGAAATACGGACAGACGAAAAAAAAAAAATACACACACACACAAGGAGAAGAGACGTAGGAATAGGAATGAATAAATTCAGGAAGACATTGACAGAGCTGCAGGGGATAACTAAGGTTAGAGCGTCTTGACGTGAGTTGATTAAGGGCAAACGTCCCACAGGCGGATAGATAGTGACATAAGAATAAGAGGAAGACTTACCGGAGACGCTGGTAACGCCAATCAAACACAGACACGTCAGCACAAGTATGGACTTCATGACTGCCAGTTGATTCTACACGATTTTCTGTTGGTAGCGATGTTTGACTGACAGTAGTGTTTGTTGTATATATAGTATTGTTCTTCTGAACTCATGGACTCTACACTTAATAAGCACATGATGCGTAGATGTAAATTTTGATTGTAATAACATAAGTATGAAAATATGCAAGCCTTTGAATTCTTTTGTAAAACATCTCATTGCTAGAACTGGCAATTTGTTTGAACCTATTTATAGTTGTTACGTACTAGTGTGCCCAACGCACAATAATAAGTACTAGCCGCGGTATCGCAGTGGCTAGCATGCTTGACTGGTGGCTTTATGGCTATGTGTTCGATCCCCACGCAGAATAATAACTGATTCAGTGCAAAACGCAAAGTACGCTTGTACCAAACACGGTACACAGTCATATGAACAAGTATTATGAAGTAACTTTCCGTTCACTGAACATTGAATTTGTGGAAAATACGGAGCAAAACAAATAACACCATGATCCTGGTTGGCGATACATCGTCCTTCTGTCCAAATGGGAGGTCACACATGTGGCGATATATTATCCTTCGACACTGAATCAGAAAAGTACCAGCCGCGGTATCGCAGTGGCTATAATGCTTGACTGGTGACGTCGTGGCTATGTGTTCGATCCCCATCGATGAGTATTTATATTTCATGTTTTTAATGCCCTGAGTTCCTAGGTAGACCCAGCCTAACATTGATTCCAGGAACTGTCACGGGAAGTACAGGAAGTCGACCGGATATTTACCACGTCACACATCGACTGCCGGTCGCAGTGGCGAAGAGTTTAGGAACGCGATTTGTAATCTTGTATACCAGCGTTCGAAACACAGCTGTCCGTGATTTGGCAGCAGACTGCGTTGCGCTTGTTTACGAATTGGTAAAGATTTCGGTCGTCCAGAAAGCAATGGCAGACTACTGAACGTAAATTTGCTAAGGCATCAACAAGGGGACAAAAATGGTGGTGTTGACTGTAAAGGATATGCTGATTACTTGTGTTTTCAACCCATCGACTGCCCACACTATTATTTTGTAGATCTGTCCCTGTGTGAAGAGGTACAGCGTACATTAAACATTCCTCTACCAATGGTCAAACCAGACTATTTATGGGTGGGACCCGGATGTTATGCTCAAAACAAATTCTGCATTTAGAACATAATCCCGAGAACAACCTGAATGAACTGAATTGAATTTATACTTCATGAATTATCTACAGGATACCTGTTCATTTCTACAGATTACCTCAGTATCACGGGAATCAAAGATCTGTAATGATTACCCAAGACGGAAAGTTCCGAGTGACAAGGCAAGGAAGCGTCTGCATACTTCTCAGTGTGCACAAGTGCGTCAGAAGCAAAGTAGAAAGATCCTTGTGGTAAAGCCATAAAAAGCGGAGTATGTTGGCAGGACCGAGACACACCTACGTTTCGTTTCAATGGTGACCAGCACTTTACACAGCAACGTAAATAGAAACAGAATCTTGAGGCTAAATACATCTCTTACAAAGCAATTTGATAACTGGACTTCGCCCACGACATTGCTCTCTTGTGACACACACGCAATCAAATACAGGGTAAACTAGACAGTTAATAAGAGGTCACAACAATTAGGTCTAGAGATTCATGGAGACCAAACAGACAACGAGAATAAACCAAGCAACTGACAACACGGTATCTCCCGGTGAAAGCTCACTTCACATGTCGGTATTGCTCACCAATTTGAGAAGCAATGAAGACAAAGATGGGGGATCATAGAGATTGTCAAATAAGAATGCAAAAGGCAAGAGTAGCTGTCATAGAAGTAGACGATTTCTGGAAATAAAAAGACTTAAACTTGAGCAACGAACTTAGAATGTCCAACTCCAATGTTAAATCGGTGCTACTGTATGGGTCAGAAACATGCAGAAAAACTAACTGACTGACTGATTAATCTAGGAAGTGACATCACAGCATTCGGGGCATTCTCATAGGCGCTCCGTCCCCATCCTCAGCAGCCAGGTAAGAGTTCCAACACCAATAGTAATAGTAGCAATCTGATTATATGTCCGTCTCGCCATTCCTCTGAGCGTCGAGCGACAGCCAGACGCCCCCGCCCCCCGTCACTCCTCGTTGCCTCATTCTTGCCAGACAATGATGATCCATTTGCTCCTCCGAGGTGTACACGTGCTCCCACAAGGCTGCAACCACGTCTGCCTTGTCATGCGTCAATACTCCACACATTTTTGCAGAGCCAGCCAATATGTCCGCCTGTTCATTCCACAGCACACTGGCATACCCCGGATAAAAGATCCAGGTGATGCTTGCCACCCGTGACCTCCGAAGCGAAGCAAGCCACTCTGCATGAAGCATGCCTGTCCTCACCTTCCTCAGCATGATTTCTGAGTCAGTTACAACCACGATGTGTGTGTGTATCATGTTCTCCATCCAGCGGAAAGCTGCACTGACCGCCTCCACCACCATTCTTAAGCTGGCTGTTGTATCATACGCCAGGCTCTTCTGCACCAAACGTCCACCATTAGCTTTTGCTAAGAATCCCCAGGCACTCCTACCTCTCAACACCGAACAATCTGTGTAGATAATCAATTCACCCGGGCTAGCATTATCCTGAATTAGTTGCTGGATTTCCACTTCCGTAGTCCCTGCTGGCCACTCCCTGCACTCCCCGCAGCATGTGATTATAACTCTGCACAGGTCTGACTGCTCCGCTGGCACTCTGATCCACTCCTCTCCTCGCCTAATGTTCTCCAAGATGCACACCTGTCTGATTGTATCCTCCACCTGAGTCATCCATGATTTCCCTCTTATCAGTCACTGACCCTTAACTCCTACAGCGCCTTGTGCAAAGAATGATCTGTTTCTGCAGCTACTCTGAGATATGCCTTCGCCTGCATCACCTTGAGCCTACCTGCAACAGTCGGCAAACCAAGGATGTAACACATACACACTACTGGGGTGTCTCTTGTGCATGCTAGAATGACCCGCATTGCTTCGTTCTGTATGCGCTCTAACTTCACCAGCTGACTCTTTGAGACAGTGAGCAGTCCTAGTCCATAATCACTCACTGAGAGGATCAAGTGCTGGATAGTGTGAAAAGCATTCTCTGCTCTGTGTCCATTGCAGCCATAGTTTTAACAGCATTGAGTCCCTTTTGAGATCTTGCCAAACAGTCTCCACAAGGTCCTTGAAGGACAGACTCCTGTCAAATGTGTTTCCAAGATACTTCAGTTTGTTCTCTCTGTTGACGTTTCTACCATCTATCGTGAGACTTGGGGCATCAGCACTCCTTTTCCGGGTGGATGACAGCACTCATTCTAGTGCACCAGCCAATCACTTTGTCTGCAGCTCCTGGGTTGTTTTTACCTTATCTGTCCCCTGTCTATATGCAAGAGTATCATCTGCAAATGTTAGTATCCTTCAATGCCTGATGCTTCTAGGTTTGTAATCTTTCGCACATACACGTTAAAGAGCACAGGTGAGATTGCAGATCCATGTTGCAGTCCCGGGGTTAACATATGTGGCTCTGAGGTCCATGCACTGAGACGGAGAGCAACCCAACGAGAATACATGACTGCTGCTATCCAGTTCACCAGCCAGGTATTGACCCCCTTCTCCATCAGTGCGGTGATCACAATATCATATCTAATTCTATTGTATCCATCCTCGAAATCAAGGGCCGCCGCCATCGTTTCCTGTCTACTCTGGAACCCCTCATAACGTCAAAGGCAAAAGTGGCTGCATTTGACCAGGTATCTTTTCCTGTCCTGTAGCTCCCTATAGACTAATAGAATTACTAATAATCTGTACTTGTTGACTTATTGGTGATTTCACTGAATAATGGGGCTAACATGGTATAACAGAATGACCAATGTAGAGCTCGATTAAACAAATTGCAGGGAACCAAGAGGCGAGGAACACCCTGGAATTGTGTCAGACACACACTGAGAAACCTCGAGGACAATATAATTAGGCACTCTCTTGTGTGGAACCCAGAAGGCTAACAGCATAGCCTAAATCCCGAATCATGCGGGCATGAGAATTACAGACAGAAGTGAATAATAATCCGAGAACATAGTGTGAGATGCAGGAGATAACACGAGACAGAAAGGCTCTGCGTGTTTTGTTGAGGACATATGCCCTTTTCGGGGATAGAAGGCAGACCAAGAAGAAGACACAGTCAAGAAATCAACTTGAGACTGCGTGGCTTGGTTTTCATTATGCATGTTATTGCTGCACGATGTGTAATTAGGGAGACTAGAGCCATGTAAGTGTGGTGTACATAGGAGAATGTTGAGAATATCGTAGACAGAGGGTAAAGAAATTTCTTGAGTATTAGCCACTTCTTCTTCTTCTTCTTCTTCTTCTTCAGCGTTCGGAGCCATTGAGGTTCTTTGCCGCAGATACAATCCGTCTCCATTCGTCTCTCTGGTTGACCTTCTCTTGCCAGTCGTTGATTCCAAGTGATTGTAGGTCTGTATATATATATTATCTCTAAACCATCTTCTTGGTCTACCTCGGGGTCTACGGTCATTTATTTCCTGAGTGTAAGCGAGTTTTGTTTCCCTATTATCTTCCATTCTTTATATATGCCCCAGCCATTGTAGTCTATTAGCCTTCATGATACCAATGATTAGCGGGGACTTAAACAGATCATAAATGTCTTTGTTACTTCTTCTTTTCCACTTTCCACATTGTGTATCCCTAATGGGATACACAATAATAGATCACTCATCGAAAATGTAATCACAAGATGAATGAAATGCACGGGGTACATCAATAGAAGAAGTGGAATATAGCAATCAGCCTTCATTATCTTTTAGTTCACCCTTGTTGTGTTGGAGATCATTTCCACCGCCCTCTGTCTCATGTGCTGTCAATCATGTCTAATACTGATTTACCTAATGCCGCGATGTCAAACTGTCCTTCATCTTTTCTCTTCGTCTCCCGTTACTTCTCTTCCTCTCCATCTTTTCCGTCGAGACTTCTTCTTATTCTTCTTTCGTTCGCTTTGTCTATAACTGCAATATTGTCTATTATATGAATTTAACTGTCTTTTTTTAGTTCACTCAGTGATCCACAGAGTATATCCCCCACTGTCGTCTCTCTGGGCCAGAAGGATTCCCTAAATATGTTGTATATTAAACAGTCTTGGGTATGTTGTCTGCGACGCCAATACACATGTGTACATGGCTGATTCACCAATCTTGAATTGTGTATACATGTGGTTCCATCCATGCATCATGTGCCATGCCGGTAAGCGTTGGCGGTCATGATTCGTAATTTCACTTGATCACCAGAGTCGTGGATCAGCTCTGTGTTCTTGTCTCGACCATAATACATGGTCAGGCCATCCAGGTCTTCACTTCTCTGTCTTCCTCTTGTTCTCTTTCCCTCGATATTGCCAGTTGTAACAAGTTCTCTAATTTATTTATTCTCATAACATGTCCAAAACTGTTGACTTTCAACATCTAATTTCTCTAATAAGTTTACGATTCTCATTTCTTTTTTGTAGGACTTGGTCATTGTTTTTTTTTTTTTTTTCTGTTTGTCCGTGGTATTCTTTGCATTCTCCTCAGAAATATCATTTCAACAGACATCAGATGTTTTTAAGCTTGACTGCACATTTTCCACGTTTCACATCCATACAAATGATCACGCTCTATGTAACACCTTAACACTCTTTTTCTCGTAGCAATTGATATCTTTGTTGTTGGAAAGTATGATTTTCACCTTGCAAAAGGCTACCTTCGCCAATGCGATCCGGTCCTTTCTTAATAAGCTGATATTTATCGAATTCATTATCAATCCTTATGGCTTATTGTTTCCTATATGCATCATTTATAAGTCTAATGTCTTTCACATACATTCTTTAGATCTGCTAGCATCTCTATCATGTTGACATGTCTTACTGTATTGAAAACCTTTGTATAATCAATAAGGCACAGATGTAGATCTTTGTTTACTTCTATAGAACGTTCAATTACTGATATCAGCGTGCCCACATCATTTACTGTTCTATTGTCTCCTATAAACCTACATTGTTCTTCTCCTATTTCGCGTTGTATTTTTTCTGTACTCTTTGTATGATAACTCTTAGCAAAATCTATGTTATGTGACTCATTATAATAATTGTACAATGCTGATCACATTCCAAGGCTCCTGATTTCTTTGGAATTGCAATAAATATAGAATTACATTTCGACGGAGGGAATAGCAGAGTCCATGGGAATGTCGATACATGAAGCCCATAATCGGGCACTCTCACGAAGTTTATACTTCACCTCGACACCGCAAGGTACAAGAGGAACATAATGAGATGATGATGAGATGATGATAGAATTACATATTTCAGAAGGTATATCTCAAGTATCATATTGTGTTCAGCAGTCTGGAGACTAGATCTATTTCATATTCTTCTTAAGCCTTAATCATGCTGTTCTCTATTGTCATCATAAAGGTGTTTCACATAAACTGACCCTACATGTAACATTTGATCTTTTTTCTATTATGATTGTTCCATCTTTTGTTTTTAGGCAGCCTGTTGATGTACGTGTTCTTTTATTAATAAGTTCCTGAAATCTTTTGTGCAGTAATGTGGTATGTTTACTGTTGTTGTTTAATGCCTATGCAATTTTTCTCAAGCTATTCTTCTTTTGTCTCCTTACATACAGTTCTGACGTTTCTGTGAATTTCTTCATATTTGGCAAGATTGTTTTTGTTGTGTCTTCCTTTTGCCCATTATTTTTAAATCGCTTAAGTCATCCATATCTTACGACCAACTTTCTTTAATTTTGGAATAGTTGTTTCTGCAGCCAAACTGATTGAAATCTTCAACATTTCCCATTGATCATCCACATATTGAAATAAGATCTCTATACCAGACAACGCATCAAATATATTCTTTACTTCTATTTTACAATTGTCGTGTATGTCCCTGTCATATTTCAATGTAACCAGATCATATTTAAAGTTTAAAGTTGACTTTCTTTAATTTTACCCACAATATGCCTGTAATCAATTTCCGATCACTGTAGCAGTCTGCAATGGGAACTATTCTTAAGATTATTTTCGCATTTCGAAACCTTCAGCTAATCAGAATGGAATCATTCTGGTTTCTATTCCTGCTGTCAGGACTCCTCATTGTCCATATCCTATAGAATGTTGTTTAAACCAGATGTTTCCTACAATCATTTTCAGCTCTTTTGCCCATTATACATGTCTGTGTCTTCTTTCGTTTCTCTCTTCCAAGCCAAGGTTGCCAACTGTGGATCCATCGCCTTGATTTCATACCTTTGCATTGAATTCACCCAGTATGATATTTCATTCTGAATTTTTACATTTCTCCAAAGCAGACTCCATTTCATTATAAACTGCCTCTACACTATCTTCGCTGCATTCTCCTGTTGATACATATATTTGAATGACGCGTATGTTAAAGTGACTGCCGATTAATTTTGCCTATAGTACCCTGTCTGACACAGCCCAATAACCATGAACATATTTTGATGTTTGCCGATCCTATATAATTGCTACACCTCTTTGCCTTTCTTCTCCACCAGAATAAACAAGCTTAAAATACTCTGCCATTTATATCTTTATATCTCAAAATAATCTTTCCATTTCTTGTTTGATGGTATCTAATTTTCCGTCGTCCCATAGCGTCCGAACATTTCATATTGCTGATTTCTCTGTCCGCTACAGACGTTATATAGGTCTTTTGTGGGCGGTAAATGGGTTACTTTGTATACCCCGTGGACATTAGATATCTCTCCGTGAACCATAAGCAAAAAATAATCGTAAGTACCATGGGCGAGTTTGACATTAAATCCCATAAATGCCATAGGCGGAAGATGTTCTTGTTTGCCTTAGGCGAATCTTCTTTGTGCGGGCACACTTCTGTATGACCGCATGTATATCTAGAGGTAGCGTTATCGTATCACTGTAGACATCTCCATTGTTATAGATGGTTATATTTAGGCTCTTCCATTCTATACAGTCCATAACCACTGACTGTTAGAACACAACTCAACACTTCTTTAATAACGCAACATAGTCTCTGTTTTAAATACTCTGTTGTCCGCTAAAGTATTGTACAATTGACATGTCATTTATACGAAGACATGTGTCCAACAATATCGCACATGCGTATACAATCACGACAATTACTATTAGTCTAATTAGGATTATAGCAGCACACACACTGGCCATTGATATCTATACAACGTGGTGTGTCCACACTAGATCACAACCACCATTTGAATTATCTCTGTCACCTTCGCGAATCTTGCTTGTTCGCTTCGGAGACAACTCGGCGTGCATTTCGTGGCCCAAGATCCACGACTGTCACGTATTTCAGCGTAATTATATTATAACATGCAATGAGACGTAATCTGGGTCATTGCACTGTCCCTGTCCATTTCTCCGCATCTTCCAGATAATTCCTCACTTATCTTATATTTGTCCATGATACATTTCCATACATCACGATTAGCTAAATATAGCTGTTAAGAATTATTTTCATCACTTTGATATATATATATATTTTTTTAGTTGCGAATCCTTTACAGGACATTGCATTCAACACCAGCATTTTCCAGCTGCTGTTGATGTTATTGGCAAGATTATGCTCAGTCGTTTGCCATTCACTTTGATTTACCCAGATAAATTGCGTATAATAGTAGCCTTATGTGGGACAATACTGGACGAGAGAGGCAGAACAATAGAGGAAGAAGTATTAAAAAGCGTATAGAGATGTCTGTAGACAACTTGTAGACTGATAGACGTATGTAGAAACCTTACATATATGCATATAGAAAGCGTATAGAGATGTGTGTAGAAAGCGTATAGAGATGTATGTAGAAAGCTTATTGAGATATATCTAGAAAGCTTATAGAGATGTGTGTAGAAGCTTATAGAGATGTGTGTAGAAAGCGTATAGAGATATGTGTAGAAAACGTATAGAGATGTGTGTAGAAAGCTTATAGAGATTATGTTGAAAGCTTATAGAGATGTGTGTAGAAAGCTTATAGCGATGTGTGTAGAAAGCTTATAGAGATTATGTAGAAAGCTTATAGAGATGTGTGTAGAAAGCTTATAGAGATGTGTGTAGAAAGCTTATAGAGATTATGTTGAAAGCTTATAGAGATTATGTAGAAAGCTTATAGAGATGTGTGTAGAAAGCTTATAGAGATGTATGTAGAAAGCATATAGAGATGTGTGTAGAAATCTTATAGAGATGTATGTAGAAAGCTGATAGAGATGTATGTAGAAAGCTTTTAGATATGCGCAAAGAAAGCTTATAGAGATGCATGTAAAAGATCTTATAGAAATCTATATAAACAGCTGATAGAGATGTATGTAGAAAGCTGATAGACATGCATGCAGAAAGCTGATATGGATATATGTATAAAGCTGATAGAGATGTATGTATAAAGCTTATAGAGATTTATGTAGAAAACTGATGGAGATGTATGTAGAAAGTGTATAGAAATGCATGTAGAAAGCTTATAAAGATGTATAAAGAAAGCTGATAGAGATATATGTAAATAACCTATAGAGATGCATGCAGAAAAAAGCTTATGGAAATGTATGTAGAACACTTATATTGGTGTAGATAGAACGGTGATAAAGATATATGTAGAAAACCTATTGAGTTGAATGTAGAACGCGTATAGAGATGTATGTAGAAAGCTGATATAGATGTATGCAAAAAGCATATACAGCTGCGCAAGACATAATGATGTCAGTAACATCAGTAGTCATTCAAATAAAGGTGACACATGGATGCGAGCGTTCATTATAGCAGGTGTCTCTTCCAGATCAGGTATCTGTCTGTTGGTATATCTGTATGTTTGTGTAGCTGTGTTTGTCTACGTGTGTGTATGTGTATGTGTGTGCCTGCATGCCTAAAGAAATATCCGCCTATCCATCCACCAACCCACCCTTCCGTCTATCTGTCTGTCTTCTCTATCTATGTATTTGTCCGTCAGTCCGTCTACCGTCTCTCTCTCTCTCTCTCTCTCTCTCTCTCTCTCTCTCTCTCTCTGTCTCTCTCTCCTCTCTCTCTTTCTCTCTATCTCTCTCTCTCTGTCTACCTGCATGTTTGTGATTGTTTCTCTGATCGCTTTCCTGTATGTCAATCTGTTTGTCTGTTTGCATGTCTGTCAATGCGTCTAATTGCCAGCCTGCATGCCTTTATGTGTCGTTCTGACATTGACCACATTGTTACCACAAACATACATACTTGCAACAAAACATAAACACATGACAAGCAGTATTGAAGTTACAACTAATTACCTTAGCAACTTGCACAATATGTACTGTCATGCGCACCAATCTTTTAGATCGCTCGCTCTTTGTAAAGTACCTCAAAAGTAGAATCCATTAAGGTATATTGCTTTCATATTCGCATAACAAGTTTTATTTTCCTTTTAATTAATTTTATCACATTGTCAGAGTCCGTCATATGTGAAATATTGTACGTATTCAATAATAGTAATATTTGTTTGATTCGATGCGAAGTGGGAAATATTTCAATGTAACAATAGTCACAATGATTGATATGGCGGTTAAATAGGAAATATATTCGATGTTTGATTGATACAGTTTACATTCCAAAACGAATAAAAGTGTCTAACATTGCATTCTAGATGAGCACATCAAACAGACGTGCAAGGCAACTACTGAGGCAGTATAATATGCGCACATTAAATGTTATCGTTACTGTATGACCCATAGCTCGACCCATGCAAATGAACGTCTGTTGAGTTTTGCCTGACATGCAAGCACATCAAATGGTTTTCTGTTATGCCACTATTTAATTGCCAATTTGTGTGGCTATGTGAACGTGAAAACTGTCGCAGATTGTACTTTGTATTGAGTCGTTATAATTTACTGTGGTCACACACGCGCGAGTACAAGCACACGAACACACACACACACACACACACTATCTCAGTGAGGAAATGACCATCTGGTTCTTACAGAGATGAATACTATCGGCAGGGATGGAGGGAGCTGTAGGGGATAGAAACAGATAGAGCGGCTTGGTGTGAATTGGTTGAAGGCCTATGGCCCACTGGGCAATGACGGGGCGCAGAAGAAGAAGAAGAAGAAGAAGAAGAAGAAGAAGAAGAAGAAGAAGAAGAAGAAGAAGAAGAAGAAGAAGAAGAAGAAGAAGAAGAAGAAGAAGAGGAAGAAGAAGAATCCTAGACCAGCTATCAACAAAGGCTTCGGACCTGGTCTGCCCTGCCATGACATTTTGTCTTTAGGTTGCATTTCCTCGCACCAGGATCAGGCTTGTACCCTCCGAATTGCGCCCTTCCGCCCGAAGCTGTTGTTACAATGTGGGGTGTCGGGTTTGGCAAGCGCCGCCCAACAGTCGGCGCAAACAGAAAGCAGGTAGTACTGGCTACTGTCATACGGTGGCTCAATCATATATGACTAATGCCTGACACGGGATCAGCAGAATAGTTATACCTTAAGTAGTCAGATGATATTGTGTGGTAATATTCATGCAATCAACCCCATCCTTTCTGTTACAAGAGCAGGCAGAACAGAGAGAAGAACGTACACGTCCGTCATATAGTTGATTAGCTGATCATTTGAACAGACAGAAAAGATAGAAGAACATACAGGGTTGCCATATTTGTGATCCTGTGAACCGACAGAACAGGCAGAAGTAGGCACAACTTTTTATGTTCGCCGTATTTTACCGGGAATATTATTGTGGTAACTTTCGGTGTCTTGTTTTTGTGTCTTCCGATTTGAGGAGATTTAGAGCTTTAGTGACGTTAAATTCCCCGATTTTTTTTTTTTTTTTTCTCATTACAACAGAAACCATTTACCGAGTACTGTAGTTCCCCCCCCATTCCCTACGAATACATACATCATGGCTTCTCAAATATTTCTTCTTACCGACATAAAGAGACTGTCTTTTTAAGACGTAAATTGACTAGTAAATTTTTATTTTTTTATTTGTAAATCCGGCTCCGGCCGGATCTCACTTCATAAATCCGGCCAAATCCAGCTCCGGCCGGATTTCAAAAATTTGAATCCGGTACAGCCCTATCCGCAACCCACACATCCTCCACCCACACACATCCACCCACCTACACACATCTCCCCACCCACTCACATATCCTCTACCCGTCCCATTACCCACCAAAAATCACTCACCCACATATCCTCCACCCACACACCTCCAACCACCCAGCCAAACACACATTCCTCAGCCACACATCCCCCACGCACACGCACATCTCCCTGTCAACTCACATATCCCGCACCTACCCACACACAAATTCCGAACCCACCCATATAATCTCTCATCTCCCCCAGCCCACTCACAGATCCAGAGCCCACCCATACAAACATCCCCCACCATCTCCTAACCTGCACACACTCACCCACCCTCATATCCTCTACCCACCCACACATACTCTACCCACTCATCCCCCAACCAAACATCAGTTAACCACACACCCTTACTCATATATAATCACCCACCCACACATTCTCTACCCAACCACACATCTTCCACCCACCCATCCCCCAGCCACACATCCAATAACCACACACCCTTACCCATATACACACACATCCCCACCCACGCACAATCTCCCCACACATACATACATCCCTCACATTCATCCCACCCACCAATACATCCCCCATTCACAAACACACACCTCCCATATACGCACAACCCACACACACATCCCCAACCCATACACTCATTCCCTCACACATTCCTAGACACACGTACTTATCCCTCAACCACTAACACCCACACATCCCTCACCCACTCATCAACACATACATCTCCTATCTACCCACCCACACTAACACACCCCAACCACCCATCTAAACACACATCCCCCACCCTCACACACATCCTTCACCCACCCGTACACCCAACCACACCCCCACCCACACACACACATCCTTTAGCCACTCCCAGCTCCCCTCCCACACAACACCACACCCACACACATCCCAAAGACACATCCCTCACCAACACACACACATCTCCTCACACATCTCCTACCTATCCACACATCCCCAGACTACAATCACCCTCACTACCCACACATACATCCTCCATCCAGCCACACACACACCCACCAAGCCAGACATATCCCCAACCCACACACACATCCCCATATCCATCACCCACACCCATCACGCACCCCTCCACCAACCGACACACATACCCCATACACATTCACCCACACATCTCTCACCCACACACACACTCCCCACCCATCCACCCAAACATCCCACACCCATACACATCCCTCACCCACACACATACACATCCCCAAACCCACAACCACCCCCACCTGCACATCTCCCATCAATCACATATCCCCACCCACACATAACCCCCACCCATCCCATAACCCACCATCAATCATCCACTCACATATCCTCCTCCACCCACTCACCCACAGCCACATAGTCAAACACACATCCGCACCCACACAAAATCCCCCACCCACCCATACAATCCCACCCCGCCCACACACACATCCTGAACCCACCCACACACATCACGAATCCACCAACACACACTTCCCCCATCCACCAACCTACTATTATAATCAAACTCCCACACTTTACACACACATACAGTGACGATTGTCATGATCATTGTCGCAAAATTGTAAAGAAAATGCAGAAAAATTTTACATATACATTTTTAACTTAAAAATTAGTGATGCAATTCAACTCTCTCTCTCTCTCTTTTCTCTCTGTCTCTCTCTCTGTCTGTCTGTCTGTCTGTCTGTCTCTCTCTCTCTCTCTCTCTCTCTCTCTCTCTCTCTCTCTCTCTCTCTCTCTCTCCACTCAATAACGCTCTCGCTCACATTACAGTAATGTTATATTATACATGATAAAATCAAGTGTCATACATACAAAATGATAATGTGTAAGATGAAAATACACAATAAATATGAAATGGCATATTACAGGACATGCGTGCACTCAACTCTCTCTCTCTCTCTCTCTCTCTCTCTCTCTCTCTCTCTCGAGAGAGAGAGAGAGAGAGAGAGAGAGAGAGAGAGAGAGAGAGAGAAAAAGAGAGAGAGAGAGAGTGAGAGAGTAAAAGAGTGAGTGATTGCGCTAGGGTAAGTGAAACATTAAGTGATAGCGTGAGGGTGTGTGTCTGTCTGTCTATGAGTGTGAGAGAGAGAGAGTTAGAGATAAAGTGAATGAAGATGGACAGAGTGAATGAATGGGGGAAATAGTGAGAGAGTGTATCAATAACTACTAAGAAAGCACTTTACAACACAATCTTCCTACCAACTCTGTGCTACCAATGCCAAACCTGGACAATGACAGAAAAAAAGAAAAGAAAAATCACAACAACAGAAATGAGGTTCCTGAGAAGAATTCTCAACGTATCAAGAAGAGATAAGATCAGAAATGAAGAAATCAGGACTAAAGTGGGGGTTAAAGCTGCTCTAGATTTTATTAGAAAGCAGCAAGTCAAATGGTTTGGCCATGCAAGTAGGCTACCAGTCAACAGCATGCCACAACAAGCAATGATGTACAGACCAGATGGAAACAGAGGAAGAGGCCGACCACGTAAACGTTGGACGGAGGGAATAACATAATCCATGGGAATGTCGATATACGAAGCCCATAACCGGGCACTCTCACGAAGTTTATACTTCACCTCGACACCGCAAGGTACAAGAGGAACACGATGAGATGAGATGAGTGAGAGAGAGAGAGAGAGAGAGAGAGAGAGAGAGAGAGAGAGAGAGAGAGAGAGAGAGAGAGAGAGTGTGTGAGCGAACGAGAGAGAAAGAGAGTGAGACAGTGGGAGAGTTGATGTGTTAGTGTGTGTGTGTGTGTGAGCGCGCGCATCCGTGTGAGTGTGTGTATATGAAAGAATACAGAGAGAGAGAGAGAGAGAGAGAGAGAGAGAGAGAGAGAGAGAGAGAGAGAGAGAGAGAGAGAGAGAGATGAGCAAATGCATGTCAGTAGTAGTAGTAGGCCTCTTTCAGTCCTGAAGGACTATAGAGTTGTGCCGCTTGGGAGGTGCCTGGCAGCACCGCTGGTGACTGTATAGTCCAATTCGAGAATGACAATCTCTGTCACAGTTTCCGCATCTGTGAGACGAGGCAAGTCCCGCAGTAAGTGACTGCTCTTTGAGCCTGTGCCGTCTATCCTCAGTTGTTTGGATCTGATTGCGCTCAAAGAGCACCAGTCCGTTTCGTACATCTCTTCTCCAGGAGCATCTGTCTGTTGCAACTCTCTCCCACGTGTCTGGATCTATTCCAATGGTTTTCATATCTTGTTTACACACATCCCTATATCGCATTTGGGGTCTTCCGGTTGGCCTCTTTCCTGTGGCTAGTTCTCCGTAAAGGAGATCTTTGGGAATACGTTCGTCCTCCATTCGAGATACGTGGCCCAACCACCGGAGGCGTTTCTGCTTGAGGAGGGTGTACACTGTGGTAATATCTGCTCTTTCAAGCACCTGTTTGTTTGTTATGTGGTCTTTCCATGTTATGCCCAGGATACGTCTCAGACATCTTATGTGGAAGAAATTCAACTTCCTTTCCTGTCTTGAGTACAGGGTCCAGGATTCAGACCCGTAGAGTAGTGTGCTAACAACACAAGCTTTATATACTTGAGCTTTTGTACGCTCTGTTAGTCTATTATTCTCCCAAACTCTTTTAGCTAGCCTGGAAAATGTTGTGGCTGCCTTTCCAATGCGTCTGTCGATTTCTGTCTCTAATGAAAGATTATCTGATATTGTCGATCCCAGATACACAAAATCGTGGACAACTTTCAATTCATAATTAGAGATTTTGATTGACGGAGGCGCATCAGCATCTTGTTCCATCACCTGTGTTTTATTTAGGCTAATGGTGAGCCCAAAGTCTTTGCAAGCAGCTGCAAAACGATCTATGAGCCTTTGGAGATCTTCTGCTGTATGAGTAGTCAGTGCTGCATCATCTGCAAAAAGTAGTTCTCTTACGCATCTTGGTCTTATTTTGGTCTTTGCCTTGAGTCTTGATGGGTTAAAAAGTTTGCCATCAGATCTTGTGTGGAGGTATATGCCTTCAGTGGCAGTCCCAAATGCTTGCCTTAAGAGAACAGCAAAGAAGATACCAAAGAGTGTAGGAGCAAGCACGCATCCCTGCTTTACTCCGCTGCTGATGCTGAATGACTGGGATGTTGAGCCGTCAAATAAAATGGTCCCCTGCATGTTTTCGTGGAATGATTTCACGAGACTAAGAAGGGTGGGTGGACATCCAACCTTTTCAAGGACCTTAAAAAGGCCGCTTCTGCTCGATGGTGGACCTCAAATGCCTTTGTGAGGTCGATGAAGGCTATATATAATGGCTTCCTCTGTTCTCTGCACTTCTCTTGGAGCTGCCGGAGTGAGAAAATCATATCGATGGTGGACCTGTTGGGTCTAAATCCGCACTGCGATTCGGGGTAGATTCTTTCAGCAAGAATGTGTAATCTTTTAAGGATTACTCTGGCAAAAATCTTGCCTGTAATGCTGAGTAGGGACATCCGCGATAGTTGTTGCAGTCGCTTCTGTCGCCTTTGTTTATATAAAGGGTAACGATGTTTGCGTCTTTCATATCTTGTGGTATTGATCTCTCCAGCAGAGCTGTAATATTGCATACAGTTCTGGGATGATTGTTTCTTTGCTACATTTTAAAAGTTCAGGTGGAATACTATCTTTTCCAGGTGCCTTGCCGGATTTGAGAGAGTCTAGTGCTTCGCTGATTTCTGTGAGGCAAGGTTCGTTATACAAGGCATGCATGGCGGACTGTTGATCGATGGCTTCCAGAGCTTCTTCGCTGACAGTGTTATCCACTGAGTATAGCTCTGAGTAGTGTTCTACCCAGCACTTCCCGTGTTGTGTCACCGCTTTACGCGGTGCTTCAGGGCACAAGCCTGGGCAATGGAAATCGGAGAACCAGCTGTTGCATGTCATGTACCACGCATATTATGTAACACGCGAATCCATATGTTTGTGTATTCTCATCTGTCATATTATCAGTTAATTACCATTTGATTTTATCATGTATAATATAAACTCAAATACATTACTGTAGTTTGAGTGAGAGAGTCAGTGAGTCTGAATGAGAGACAGAATGAGTGAGCGTGAGAGTGAATGTGAGTGTGTGTGTGTGTGTGTGTGTGTGTGAGCATCACTATGTTTACGTCACACACTGTTTATGTACACATTTTCCTCCATGGTTAACATTTTTGTGAGACTGCTCACGACAATTGTCAATGTATGTGTGTGAGTAAAGTGTGGGAGTTTGTTCATACTAGTTTCAATGCTCACGTGAGACATGTTGTATGTGTCATGTGAGGATGTGAGGATGTTTGAGTGGGTGTGGAGGATGTGTGTGAGTGTGGGGATATGTGTGGGTGGGGGATGTGTGGGTGGGGGATGTGTGGGTGGGGGTATGCGTTTGGATGGGTTGGGGTGTGCGGGTGTTGGTGGGTAGTGATATTTGTGGATGTTGGTGGGATGTGTGGATGGATGTGTGGCTGTGAAAGTAGGTGTGTGGGAATGGGTGTGGGGGTGTGTGTGGGTGGAGGAAATGTGTATGGAACGGGTGCGGGGATGTGTGTTTGGGTGGGGGATATTTGTGGGTAGGTGGAGATGTGTGGATGGTTTGGGGAAGTATGTGTGGGTGGCGGGGTTGTGTGGGTAGGGGATTGTGTGGGTGGATTGGGGATGCAAGGGCGGGTGGGGAGAAGTGTATGGTGTGTGGGTTTGGGATATGTGTGCGGTGTGTTGGTGGGGGATGTGTGCATGGTGTGTGGGTCGGGGTATGATTGTGGTGGTATGGGTGAGGATATGTGTGTTGGTGGGGGATAATGTGTGGTGTGGGGGATGTGTATGATGGGTGCAGGGAATGTGTGTATGGGTGGGGGATATGTGTGGTGGTTGGGGGAAGTATGTGTGGGTGGTGGGGGTGTGTGGGTGGGAGATGTGTGCGTGGATAGGGAATGTGTGGTTGGGGATGTGTGAGTGGCTTAGGGATGTGTAGGTGGGTGAGGGATGTGCATGTGTTGGGTAGGGGTAGTGTGATCGAGAGATGTTTGGCTGGGGTTGAGTGGGCGTAGTGGAGGATGCGTGCGTGAGTGAGTGTGTGTTGGTGGATAGGTGGGGGATGCGTGTGTGGGTGGAGAGAGGTGTGTGGTGTGTTGGTTGGGGATATTGTGTGGGTGGGGTATGTGTGTTTGGGTGGGGGATGTTTGTGGTGTGTGGGTGGGGTTATGTGGGGTGGATGGGTAAGTGTATATGTGTGGGTGTGGGTGGGAATATTGTGTGGTGTGTAGGTGGGGATGCGTGGTGGTATGTGGGTGCGGGATGTGTTGGTGAGGGATATGTGTGTGTGTGGTGCGTGGGTTGGGAATATTGCGTGGTAGGGGATGTATGTGATGTGCGGGTGGGGGATGTGTGTGGTGGGGGATTGGGTTAGGGCTTGTGTAGGTGGGTGGAGGATGTATGTATGGGTAGTGGGGTGTGTGTGAGTTGATTGGGGATGTATGGGTAGTTAGGGTGATGTGTGTGTGGGGAGGGGGGGGGGGGTAGGGTGATGTCAGTTGGTGGGGATGTGTGTGTATGGTATGGGGATGTGTGAGTGGATGTGCGATGTGTGGGTTGGTGGGGGATGTGTGTGCGTGGGTGGGGAATATGAGGTCGATAGAGATGTGGCTGGGGGATGGGTGGTTGGAGGTATGGGTGGGGAGAGGATGTGTGGGTGGCGAGTGTGTTTTGGTTGGGGGAACAGGTGAGGGCAGTGTGTGTGTGGGTGGGGGATGTGAGAGAGGGGGACGGGTCGGTTGGTGGGGTATGTATGTGTCCCTGGGTGTGTGTGTGCGTGTGTGTGTGTGTAGGTGGGGAGTGTGTGTGGGTGGGGTGATGTATGGGTAGGTGGGAGATGGGCCTCATAACATGGTAATTTGCCTTGCTTATGTTTACAACAATCATTTCACAATGTTTACTTTTCTTCCTATGTAAATGTATAATGCTCTTGATGAACGAAAGACGAGTGATTGGAAGGGCCGCATGTAAGACGGGCCTGCGTGCCCAATTTGTGACCCTTTTAAAATAGAGTTGATTTGATTTGATTTGATTTACTTAATAAATGATGAAAATTACTGGGTTTTTTTTTCTCTTTTGAGAGTTCTCTTGTCAAAGTAAAATTGTTGTAAGCAATTACCCTAGATTAATTATTTAGTTGGTACAAGAGAGGCAAGGAACCACCCCTAAGGACATTTGGGATGCTCAGTAAAAATGTCATTGTTTTCCTGGAGGTATTCCTTGGTTCTCCAAAACTATATTTAATGGTCTCAAATCATTGAGCCAGTAACAGCTAAATTAATTTTAACGGGCAGGATCACACTGAGAAAGAGTAACTGAGGATCCTTTATCTCTTTGGGGTTGAGCCATCAACTATTTATCCGATAATGCCTTAAGAGTTAATCATCTCTATAAAACTCTTCACTTCCAGTGAGCAATTATTATTATTCTCAAACAGGAACGTCTAAGAGAGTGTTGGACTTTCTCGGCTATGTCAACGGTGACTATGACAACGAACCTGAGACCAAGGAAGTTGGAGACGATCATGATTTAATCCAAGCAAGTTTAATACCAGTGGATATCGAATGTTTGCGGCCGGCAAGTGAACATGCCTATCTATGTTTTATATGCTGTTCCAACTGTATAGATCTGATAAAATCTTTATGTATCTTCTTCTTTTCCTTGCAATATCAGACACTTAACGTAATTCCGTCTTTAAAAGAGACACAACTCATTGATAAAGAACGCTTCAGAGGGAGAAGTAAGGCAGCATCGATAAAGCAAAATACATTATTTCAACTCGCATTTTTGCTGTAGCTGTGAACACAGCGAATCTTGATTTAAACATGAACACTCTTGACTTATCACCTTGCGTTGAAAGTTGAAAAATTAATCAACTAGCGACCAAGTATTTCTTGCACGCCCCAATTGTGTTTCATGCGCTATTTAAGTTGACAGAAAGGTAGTAGTTCTTCATAGGGAGAGTTGAGATCAAATATATTTCAGGATTCTCAAAAGCCCAACACATATGTCGTACTGACACACAGTCAGGCAGGTAAGTCCACATAGAGCTGGACAGCTGGTACACATACATATAGTTAGTTAGTTAGTTAGTCGACAGATCTTCCTCATTGCACATCGAACCATTCATTCCATAAGTGCTCGGATCTCCTCCTAATCAAATCCCGCAGCGTGTAGCGGCTAACGACGCCAGTACTCTGTTAGTTTATCAATCTTCTTTGGCTTCCTGCGTAGTGTTCTTGTTTGGCCACCCCTCTTTTAATTTGCTGTTCTCGCAGTCTGGCCATGGTTGTAGATTCACAGTCATCACTTGGTTCACGCAAAAGTCTTACTTACCGTAGAGCATTCAGAATGTCAGCCTGGTCCATGGCGCGTCCGCCCTCCACAATAGCCTCACCTGCGAGCTTTTCAGCCCGCTCATTTCCTTGTACTCCCGAATGCCCTGGCACGAAGATGAAACTAATCTTTGCCAGCCGAGACCGCTCCAGAGGCAGCAACCATTCTCTTCGGATCGACCCCTCCTCTATCCTCTTGATCATGTTCATTGAGTCGCTAAGGAAACATGCCCTAGTGAATGTCTGTGTCTCGAGCCATGTTATTGCTTTACTTACTGCCATGACTTCCATAGTCAGGCTACTTGTGGTTTCAGTGAAAGCACCAGAGTCCTCCTTCACAATTCTCCCTCCGGCCCGAGCTGTAAAGGCCCATGAGCTTCTCACATGTCGGACGACCGACCCATCTGTGTAGATGACCGCATCACCGTCTAGCGAATTCTCGAAAATCAACGCTTGTACTTCAGCCTCCACAGCAGCCGGATTTTCTTGTCTGCATTTTCTATCTAGTTGGATGCAAACTGAAAAGGATGTGCAGAAATCTGTTGGCACTTGCACCCACTCCTCGCCAGGTTCTAAGTCCTCAAGTGAACACACCTGTTGAAGAATGTCTTCGGCTTGACCCATCCACGACCGTCCTCTTTTTAACCTGCTGCCCTTCACCTTCATAATTTTACTATGCAGTGGATGTTGTGTGTTTGCGTTAACTCTGAGGTAGGCGCGTGCCCTGCAAACTTGTATTCTCTCTTCAATGGTTGGAAAATCAAGAAGGTAGCGCATCGCCCTGCATGCTGTATCTCTTGTACATCCAAGAATAATGCGCATAGCTTCATTCTGTATCCTTTCCATCCTTTCTATCTGCTTACGGCTGAGAATCAGGATTGCCATTGCATACTCCAAAACAGACATGACCTAGCCCCTCTGTACAGAAGACATAGATGGACGCTGCTTCACAGTTTGCTGCCGCCATCACCCGCATCGCAGCCAAACCCCGCTTGACCTTTGTTATCACCTGGTCTATGTGCTCATTATAAGCAAGGCTTCGATCAAACCGTATCCCCAGGTAATTCATTGCCTGCGTTCTTTCCACCGTCTCTGAACACAGCATTACAGTTGGTGTTGGAGCGTTGACAATATGATTATTCAACGAGAACCAAGTCACTGTTGCCTTTGTTGGGTTGACCATTGCCCCAGCTTCATCACACCAAGTACTTATGCGATTGAGTTCGGTTTGTAGTTCCACAGCAACCTGCTCTCTATCCTTACCCTGACGATACACTAAAACATCATCGGCATATGACAATGTCCTGCCAGGTCCAGTGATCTGCTCACTGGTGATTCTCACTGTGTAGGCGTTGAACAGTACCGGAGATAATGGTGATCCCTGTGGTAGGCCAGGATATATTGTTGTTGGTTCAGAAGTCCAACTGCCACATCTAAAAACTACTTTCCGCTGGAAGAGGGCTGCAGCGATCCAACTAAGGAGGAATGGACTTACTTTTAGTTCAAGAAGCTGAAGCATTAAAAAATCCAATGGTACTCTGTTGTATGCGTCCTCGAGCTCAATCGCTGCAGCAAAGGTTTCAATGCCTGAGTGGAAACCTTCATAACCTTCATGGGCAAAAACTGCTGCAGACAAGGTTTCTCTTTTTGGACGGTACCCACCCAGGGTAGGTGGGAAAACACCTTGCCTCTCTAGCTGGCTTGATATTTTCCTGGCAATTACTTTCTCCAGCAGCCTGCCTATTGTATTCTGCATGGTTATAATTCGATATGCCTGAATTTTTTTGGTCTTTGTCAGGTTTCGGCAAGGGAATCAGATAGCTGTATAACCACTCCTCCTTGATGCTAGCACTCTCTATACTGTTGTTGTACATGTCTGCTAGTTTCTCTAGCTCATTGTCGGTACACCTATTGATGTCGTCGTATCTTATGCCATCAGGCCCTGGAGCGCTGTTTTTTTTTATCGTCGAAGTACAGCCTTGATTTCTTTCACTGTCACTGTGTCTTCATCCGAAGTGTTCTGGGCCTTGCATCTGTCTGAGGTGACCTCCTTGGCAAGATTTCGGCCTCCCATGTCTGTCTGGTTGCTCTGCTCTAGATAGCGTTCAAAGAGGGCTTTTCCCTTGTCCTCGTCAGTCCTCTTCCAGATGAGGTCAGCACATTGGAAGTCAGAAATGCTTTTATTCTTGACTACACCACTCATGCTTTTATGTAGTCGCCAGAACAATTTCAGTGACTTGTCTGTGCTTACTGTTTGACACACCTCTGCCCATTTTTTGCTTTTAACCACCTTGACCAGTTTTTTTAAATAGCTTACTTTTGTGTGCATCTATCTTTCTAAGTGCATGCAGGGACTAGGATGACCAGCTCTGTTCTTCTTGGCATTTTGCCATCTCCTTACAGCACTACGCTTTTCCACCCAAGAATTCTCCACCTCGAAATTCCACCAAGGTGGCTGCTCCCAGCTTTTTTCCTGCCCTGAAGCTTTCTGCGCTTGTCACGTCTTATTTTACTCACCACATCTTGCCCTGTACTGTCATACTGGAAAGTCTTTAACTTTAGCTTGTGCTGCCTGGTTCTGCCTTTCTCCACCAATATGCTGCAAGGGTGGTGGTCGCTGCCGTGGTGTCCTAGGATACCCCATCTACACACTGTAGTGAGTGAAGGTGAAACCAGCGCCAGATTAATAGTACTGTCCTCATCGCCTGGGCGGCTTGCTGTCCTGCTGACACAGCCACTGTTGATACAAACCATGTCAATGGTTTCAAGTGCAGTCTCGAGCTCCTCCCCCTGTGTATTGGAGGAATATATATATATATATATATATATATATATATATATATATATATATATATATATATATATATATATATATATATATATATATATATATATTTCCCCATGATCTGCCTTTAGCGTTGAAGTCGCCACAGAAAATAAAATTTCTCTCGTGACCTAATATGCCACTTAAGCACTGCCACTTCTGGGCGTCCATACTCGCATTGCGGGCATAAACATTAACCAACACGAATGGTATACTGGAATGAACTCTCAACGACGGTATTTGTATATCGTCACTGTCCCAACTGGACATGTCTAGCTCTGACGCCACCATACATATGTTTAAGGTCAATGTCAAGCTAGTCCACAGAAACCAGTACCGTTGTGATATCCTGCCAGTAGTCATATGTGTAGCTTGTAAGCTCGTCGGTAGGCGTCCAGTGGTTTTGCATGTATCACCTTGTACCGGGAGGGCGCGCTTTAGCGATGCTACTCTTGGCTTGCGTGTGCGTGAATAGTCCGTCTGTCCGATAGATATCTGGTTGATCCTGCCAGTAGTCATATTTATATGCTTGTCATATGCTTGTCTCAGATGGCTGTGTGAGGTACACCAAAATGGGATCTTCCCAGCCAACGTGTATTAGCAAGGCAGGCGTTTCAAGAATGTAGTCATACGCTTGTCTCAGCTTTTGCGATGCTACTCTCGGCTTGCGTGTGCATGAACGTCTGTCCGTTCAGTCGCCATGTGCACATTTGCGCTGGAGAGACTCAACCGTAAATCGGAAGATCTGCTCGCAATTTAGACGAGCAGCATCTTCTGTGGGCAGACTCTCGCCTCATGTTGTGTGTGGTCTGCTCTGGCGGTCAGTCCGTCTTCGGTGAAGGAAATCGTGTTGATCCTAAAAGAAATCATACGCTCATTGCTTGTCGCTACGCTTGTCTTAAAACTGAAAATCAAAGGGATTGACGGAAGGGCCGACATAAACAGGGATAACTGGCCGTGGCAGCCTAACGTCCACTGCATCTGTGTCCGTCTTCCAGTCGTCTTGCCATGCTCGCCACTGGAGCTAGACGGTCACAGACGAGGGAGCGGGGACGAGGGTGTTGCGCGACCACCTCCTCGCTATACAAAACCAAAGCGCAAGTCATTCGTTCCTCATCAAATCAAGATGTAGTGTAATGAATGGTCATCGTCAATGAATGGCCAACGTCATTCATGATGGACGAACATCGCTCGCTCGATATGAAGTTCAGTGTCAACTTAGTCTCACAGCAGACAGTACCGTTGTGATATGAAGTTCAGTGTCAACTTAGTCTCAAAGCAGACAATGTCGTTGCAATATGAAGTTCAGTGTCAACTTAGTCTCACAGCAGACAGTGTCGTTGTGATATGAAGCTACCACGCACTATTCCCAACCCACACACCACACACACATATCCTTCACCAACACATCCCCACTTACACACCACACACATATCCCCCACCCAGATACCACACAATATTCCCACCCACATCCACACAGATACCCTGTAAAAATGCGTTTTGGTTGAAATGTTTGTAACTTCTATATTTTACACTTATGTGTTTATGTTTAGGAGTTTTAATTCCTTGTTTAGACCACGTGCATCATATTGGGTAGTGATCGCTCATTGCACAATTGGGTACAGCGCATTCTATGATGTTGTCTGAGCAAGTTACATAAATGTGATCTATGACTGTTGAAGATGACTTTGTTACTCTAGTAGCCTGTTGTACTATTTTTTGGAAATTGTATGATGCAATTATATCTCCCCATATTATGTTGGATTTGTTGGTGTCAATGTTAAAGTCTCCGAGTGGTATAATTTCCTTCCCGGAAGCGAAAACCACATCCATCATGGTAGTGAAGTATTCGTACCAGACGTGTCCAGCACTGGGATTTCGATAGAGGTAGCCAATTATCAGGGGTGTGCGGTTTTGCAGTTTTAGATCTAACCACATACATTCTATTTCGCAAGTTTCAAAGTCTAGCCTATGGTGAGCATTTAGTAAATTAGAAACATCGGTTACTATGCCTGTCTCTTGTTTCCTACAGGGATCCCTTCTAAAAACATTGTACCCTTTAATAGATATGTCCTCATCTGAAATGTTATCTTTAATTCTACTTTCACTAAGGCCGAATAAATGAAAATTTTGATTAAGAATAGAAGATAACTCTGGTAGCTTGTTAAATAAGCTGCAAATATGTGTTAACACACACGGATAAATCAAGGATAGTCAGTGCGGACACATGATGATGATGAATGACGAAGGGAGGTCATTCTAGGAAGTTGCGGATCACGTGACCGGAGAAAAGTAGTCCCGGTAGATGGGGGGGGGGGGGGGGTGGCCGGCCGGAGATATTTACTACATCTGCCCTGTTTACCCTGTCCGTGACCACGTTTTGTTCGTGAACTTTCCTGGGCACATAAATTGTGAACTGCCCAAAGATATTGAATAGCTGCAGAAATTAGCAGCTAGGAAGTGACATCAAGAAATACGAAGACGGCGCATCAGTAAGCAGCCTAAATACTGAAATACAACTTTATCACTATCCAATATTCAGCATACGAACATTGTAAATCAAAACGGCGACGATGTCCTGAAATTGACTATTTTTCCTCATTTTGACACATCAGTAGTATGCAATGCGCAAATCCAGTCGAATTTAGGGAGCACCAGAAATATGAACAATTTATATCAAAACGTCGATGATGTCCCCAAATTGATGGTTAACAACATTGTTATTGTCACAGCAGTAGTACACCAAGCTATTTTCCACCCGATTTTGACAACCGAATAAATTTTTCAAGAAAGTGTCACAATTTAGAACTTTGTTTTACAATCAATCGCAACTACCTGTAAGGCCTGGAGAAAGACACCGGACCATTGGAGGACTTCAGCACATCACCGGGGCAGACAAAACAGGCCAATTAAAATTGTCAGACTGTGTTTGTTCATTTTGTGCGGTTGTTTGGAGTTAACATTTGGATACTTTCTCCATGGATTGTTGGTCTTTGTCTTCATTGCAATTTCTGGGCTGGCGGCGGCCAGATTATTTCTGATAAATTATTGTGGCAATCTAACAGCTAATTAGTACCAGTCTTGTGTTGTAACAATATCTAATTTGGTATCATTGTAGAAGAGATATTTTCATAACACATAAACGTTTACATGTATCTCGCAACATATACAATCATCTGATATCTCCCTGCCATAATAGACGACAACAGTACAGGCACTGAAGACTAATGCAAGAGACACAAATAAATAATACGGAGTTGAAGACTAATGTAAGAGACACAACTCACAGTTGACAACAATGGTGTTCACAAGAAGAAGAATAGGCAACAATGGTGAAGAAACAGATGGAAACGAATGATAAGATGGTATAGTGCTATCTAATTATAATGCTGCTTCTATAACATCAAAGCATATATAGCACGTTAATAATTTAATTTGATGTGCAGTTCTCTTTTAAATTTTTCCTTTCAATTGATATTGGTCCATGATCATCTCTAATGGATCAATGATATTTTGTACTGATAATTGTTATTCTTCCATTGAAATATCTCATGGTGGAAGTACTCATGCACAGAAAGATACAAGTAAACCCCAATAAGCAAATGCTGAGGTAATGAACCCACTTGTCAACAAATGAGGTAAACTAAGTCAACCGGTAACCCCAAATGACTGTCGGCAACCATAACGGTATATAGGTCATAGATATATTAGTCATATTCCACATACCAACCATAAATAATAATATAGAGTGTGATGGGACCCATTAATCAAGCACGTTCCCTCATTCGGGCGTAATGGCCTTGATAGGTTTGGGGATGCTTGTCGATAGGGCAAATGAGGAACTACTATGGGGAGGCCACGGGCCCTTCTGAAACTCATACTAGTTAGCCAGCCCCCCCCCCCATAGGCTGGGCTACACGACGTCTGCGAGGGAGACAGATAGAAGGGCGTGTCATATATATATATATATATTTTTTTTTGGGATTTTGTGCAAGTGGTTAAGAGAATACCATACCATCATATTATCACAGAGAAAAGGTGTGGGGAAATACATGAATATAAAGTAGATGTATGGAATGACTAAAAAAATAACTGTGAATATCGCCACTAGTCATAGGAATAGAAATCGAGACTGTGAAAATGGCTACACCATTTTAAAAAACAAGGGGGGGGGCATAATGCCATGTACCGATATGAGGCAGACAGCAGTAAACAGATAGATTAAGAGTAAGGTTAACATAGAAGAAGAATTGCCGTAGTAAAGAGCAATTCACGCGAGCACAATGTGTTATCAAGGATAGTCAGTGCGGACACATGATGATGATGAATGACGAAGGAAGGTCATTCTAGGAAGTTGCGTATCACGTGGCCGGAGAAAAGTAGTCCCGGTAGATGGGGGATGGCCGGCCGGAGGCAGGCCAGAGGCCTTGCGAAAGATAGACGTCATCTTGTGTTATGGTTACGAACAAAGATAAGAACGCTTAGTGCAATGATGCTTTAACAACAGTAGAAGTGTTCGTCCAGTTGCGTGGCGAAGTATAGCCTGTTGACGCTTAGTGCAGTGTGCTGATTTAGAGATGACCCAGCAGTACGAACAGCCGGCGTCAATGGCAGCCAGGCGTAAGTAGTGACTTTAAGTAGGGCAGACATTGTGGTGGCTGGTATTCGGTAGATGACCGATTGTCTTCTGTTAAAGTACTGAACAATAGTCAGCAAATATAAATATATTTATCACCTGTTATCCCACGTCTACCGTGACTTGTCATCGTCAATGTTGTGATAATCATCCACAATAAACATTGCGATGTGTCGAGGACGACATGCTGTTCATTGTTGATCTCGTATGAATGATTCTACCAAGTCTGTCCAATGAATGATCCTGCTGAATCTGTCATAGAGGCTGAGATAGCGAGCCAGTAGGATTCAGCTCCGTGGCAGATAGAAAGGATGGAAAGGATACAGAATGAAGCTATGCGCATTATTCTTGGATGTACAAGAGATACAGCATGCAGGGCGATGAGCTACCTTCTTGATTTTCCAACCATTGAAGAGAGAATACAAGGTTGCAGGGCACGCGCCTACCTCAGAATTAACGCAAACACAC
Organism: Cepaea nemoralis; assembly: GCA_014155875.1. Taxonomy (NCBI): domain Eukaryota; kingdom Metazoa; phylum Mollusca; class Gastropoda; order Stylommatophora; family Helicidae; genus Cepaea; species Cepaea nemoralis. The sequence continues at coordinate 245,401 of JACEFZ010005989.1, read as the reverse complement.
AACATCCACTGCATAGTGAAATTAGGAAGGTGAAGGGCAGCAGGTTAAAAAGAGGAGGGTCGTTGATGGGTCAAGCCGAAGACATTCTTCAACAGGTGTGTTCACTTGAGGACTTAGAACCTGGCGAGGAGTGGGTGCAAGTGCCAACAGACTTCTGCACATCCTTTTCAGTTTGCATCCAACTAGATAGAAAATGCAGACAAGAAAATCCGGCTGCTGTTGAGGCTGAAGTACAAGCGTTGATTTTCGAGAATTCGCTAGACGGTGACGCGGTCATCTACACAGATGGGTCGGTCGTCCGACATGTGAGAAGCTCATGGGCCATCACAGCTTGGGCCGGAGGGAGAATTGTGAAGGAGGACTCTGGTGCTTTCACGGAAACCACAAGTAGCCTGACCATGGAAGTCATGGCAGTAAGTAAAGCAATAACATGGCTCGAGACACATACATTCACTAGGGCTTGTTTCCTTAGCGACTCAATGAACATTATCAAGAGGATAGAGGAGGGGTCGATCCGAAGAGAATGGTTGCTGCCTCTGGAGCGATCTCGGCTGGCAAAGATTAGTTTCATCTTCGTGCCAGGGCATGAGGGAGTACAAGGAAATGAGCGGGCTGACAAGCTCGCAGGTGAGGCTACTGTGGAGGGCGGACGCGCCATGGACCAGGCTGACATTCTGAATGATCTACGAGAAGTAAGACTTTTCCGAGAACCAAGTGATGACTGTGAATCTACAACAATGGCCAGACTGCGAGAACAGCAAATTAAAAGAGGGGTGGCCAAACAAGAACACTACGCAGGAAGCCAAAGAAGATTGATAAACCAACACAGAACTGGCGTCGTTAGCCGCTACACGCTGCGGGATTTGCTGAGGAGGGGATGCGAGCACTTATGGACTGAATGGTTCGATGTGCAATGATGATGATCTGTCGACTAACTAACTAACTAACTGACTAGCTTTTGAAGAATATGGAATAGATCATGTCACCAGACAGCTGAAGACATAATATGATACCGGAGTCCAGGTTCTATGTAGCACCTCAACGCCCTTTTTCTCGTTGCAATTGACATCTTTTTATTGGTCAGTATGTTTTTCATCTTGCTAAAGGCTACTTTCGCCATGGCGATTCTTGTTCTAATCTCTTCAAGGCATCTTCCATCAGATGTTATGACTGTTCCGAGATAATTGTACCGAAATGAGCAATGCACCTTCTGAATTGTGTAATTCTGTATTTATTGCAATCCCAAAGAAATCAGGAGTCTTGGAATGTGATCAACATGGAACAATTAGTATAATGAGTCACATCACAAAGATTTTGCTACGAATTATCATGCAAAGAGTGAGGAATAAAATGCAACATGGCGTAGGGGAAGAACAATGTGGGATTTTAGAAGGAAAGGGTACAGTAAATGCTGTGTATATGCTGCGATCAGTTATTGAAAGTTCTATAGAAGTAAACAAAGAGATACATCTTTGCTTTATTGACTACACAAAGGCTTTCGATAGAGTAAGACATGCCAACATGGTAGATATACTTGTAGATCTACAAATCGATGGGACAGAGATTAGACTTATAAAATAAACATATATTGGAAACAACAAACTGCCATAAGGATTGATAATGAAGGTGGGCAATATCATCCTATTAAGAGAGGTGTGGGACAGGGATGTGTAATGTCTCCATATCTTTTTTTCCCTATTCAGTGAAATATTTTCAGAAATATAGAAGATATAAATGGAATCATCATTGGAGGTCGAAACATAAATAGCATTACATATGCAGATGATACAGTATTGATTACAGACAAAGAGCAGGATCTGCAACAATTTGTAAATGCTGTTGTTGCACACTGTGAACAATTTGGGTAAGAATTAAATTGTAAGAATAGACAGATGATGGACGTCATTAGGAATAAGGAAACAAAACAATGTAATATACAAGTAAGTGGGAATATTCCTAAACACGCGAATCGGTACAATTACCTTGGAACAGTCATAACACCAGATGGAAAATGCCTTGAAGAGATTTAGAATGAGAATCGCCATGGCAAGATGGAAAATATACTGACCAATAAAAGGATGTCATTTGCAACGAGAAAAAGAGTGTGCTATATAGCACGTATCATTTTGTATGGATGTGAAGCGTCTACAATAAGCAAACAAGCTAAAAAAAAAAAAACATCTAATGACTGTGAAAATTTGGTTTCTGAAGAAAATGAAAAGAATAAAATGGGCAGACAGAAAAACCAATAACAAAGTCCTATAAGAAACATTAGAAACTCGTAAACTGATTAGATACGTTATACATAGACCGTCAGAGCTTTTTGGACCCGTTATCTAAATAAGTCTGCAAGGTGTGGAATTCCCCTGGCCCTGCAGCTAGCAGGGTTGAGATCGGCTAGCCTCTCCTAAGTAGGGTGAAACATGAAAATTAGTAGCCTGCCTATGACCCGCAGATTACACAAGTCATCCCCCACCTCTACGTGGTGCAGACCGGGAAACCATGACCGCGAGGTCATGGGCTAATGGGGCTATGGCTCGCCATAGGTGATGGACTCCCTGTGGTCAGATTTGTGTCCTAAACTGGCGACTGGGTTAGCAAGCCGGCAGGGAATCGTTCCACTGCTCGTAGAAAAACTAAGAAGTATAAACTAGTAGGAACAGCATGGCTACATAGACTATTCAATCGCGTTTGGGTAGAACAACAGACACCACACGACGGGGGAAACACCATAATTATCCCAATTTTGAAAAACAAAGGCAGCAAAAGAGATTGCACACAATACAGAGGCATTTCACTGTTGAGTCATAAAGGGAAAATGTTTTACAAACTTCTTGAGAAAAGATTACGAACTACTATAGAACCCAAGCTTTGCGAAACACAACTTAGATTTAGGAAAAACAAGGATGCACAGATGCCATTTTTGCTCTTAGACAACTTATAGAAAAATCAATCTCTACTTAGCCTTTGTCGACCAAGAAAAAGGCATTTGATAGAGTAGATAGAAACAAGCTGTGGGAAATCCTTAAACAATATGGTTTCAGTACACATCTGACAAACCTATGCAGAAGCTTATATAACAACAGTGAATGCATAGTGAGAGCAACTGGAGAACACTCAAAACCCTTCACCGTAAGATCTGGAGTAAGACAAAGTTGTGTGCTGTCCCCTCTCTTGTTCATAACATATATAGACAACATATGTAAAGAAACCAGCCAAACAGAGACCGCAAGAATACCGCCTTGACGAGAACACAGAAGAAGAACCATCTGCATATCTAACCATTAGAGAACTCATGTTTGCGGACGACCAAGCACTAATATCAAAATCAGAAGCTGAATTACAAGACCACATGAATAGTCTAAACGAAATGTGTAGGGAACATAACATGAAAATTAGCACAATCAAAACAGAGGTAATGATAATAACTAAGGAAGAAAAAACAACAACAATTCACCTAAACGAACATCCCTTGAAACAAGTAAAGTGTTTCAAGTACCTAGGAAGTATAATATCATCAAATGGCAGATCAGAAGACAAGACCGAAGCTAGATGCAAAATTGCAAACCAACTCATTGGACAAATGGCACCAATACTAAAGAACAACCATGTATCAATAACTACTAAGAAAGCACTTTACAATACAATCTTCCTACCAACTCTATGCTACCAATGCCAGACCTTGACAATGACAGAAAACGAGAAACGAAAAATCACAACAGAAATGAGATTCCTGAGAAGAATACTCAATGTATCAAGAAGAGATAAGATCAGAAATGAAGAAATCAGGACATAAGTGGGGGTTATAACAGCACTAGATTTTATTAGAAGGCAGCAAGTCAAATGGTTTGGCCATGCAAGTAGGTTACCAGTCAACAGCTTACCACAACAAGCAATAATGTACAGACCAGATGGAAACAGAGGAAGAGGCCGACCACGTAAACGTTGGACGGAGGGAATAGAAGAGTCCATGGGAATATCGATAGATGAAGCCCATAACCGGGCACTCTCTCGATGTTTATATTTCACTTCGACACCGCAAGGTACAAGAGGAACATGATGAAATGAGATGAGATGGGATCAGAATAAATAAATTGCAGAACTTTGTGACAACTGGCAAGATTGAGGGGATTAAAAAACAAGAGAAAGGGATAGAAGTAAATACGTGAATGGCTTGGCTGCTTGGTATGGATGAGACAAGAACCCAGAGCTGATCTCCGACTCTTGTGACCGTGTGAGCTAGAGACATATGACCACCTACGCTTATCAGCACTGCACATGATGATGATGATATAACGAAGTCTGTGAAGCAATGTCTGTGAAATCTGTGAGTGCGTTTTTGTGTATAATATATGACGTAATCTGAGCATAATTATGATTTCCGAGATATATCACAGCATTACATGAAATATGGATTTTGAAATTATGGTATTTGTTTATACAGCTCAAATACTGTACACAAATATTACCCCCAAAACAACAACAACAACAACAACAACAAACACAATAAATATTTTAGTACTTTATTTAAAAGACAACACAATTAGGGACAACGACAGAGCATTGTCTTTTCGTGTGTCCTTAAGGGCTGTCAGGAAACTGCTCGTGGATGATCATGTCTGCGATGTTGTCTGCTTTAGTTGCCAACAAGGAGGCACGTAATCTGGTGGTGGGTTTATCAGCGGGTACCTGTTGGTGGAATGACAAATGACATTCTTCTGCTTACCATAGAAAGTTGTAGAATGAAGTACAATACAACTACTACTTCTGTTACTGCAACGACTACAATATCAAACACAACAAAACCAAATACTACTACTACTACTACTACTACTACTACTACTACTACTACTACTACTACTACTACTACTACTACTACTACTACTACTACTACTACTACTACTACTACTACTACTACTACTACTACTTTTACTACTATTACTACTACTTTTACTACAACTACTACGTTTAATACTACTACTACTACTTTTAATACCACTACTACTACTACTTTTACTACTACTACTACTACTACTACTAGTACTACTACTACTACTACTACTACTACTACTACTACTACTACTACTACTACTACTACTACTACTACTACTTTTACTACTACTACAACTGCTTTTACTAATACTACTACTAATTTACTACTACTACTACTACTATTACTACTACTACTACTACTACTACTACTACTACTTTTACTACTACTACTACTACTTTTACTATTACTGCTACTGCTTTTACTACTACTACTACTACTTTTACTACTATTACTACTACTACTACTACTTTTACTACTACTACTACTACTACTACTACTACTATTACTACTACTACTACTACTACTACTACTACTACTACTACTACTACTACTACTACTACTACTACGACGACGACTATGACCGCGGCGGTGCCAGCGATGGTGGCGGCGGCGTCGACGGCGACTTCTACTAACACAGCCACCATCATTAACACTGTCATCACTACTAATAAAATTAGAATATTACTGCTATTAATATTTCTACGAAGAATAATACTCACAAAAAGATCAAGAAGAAGAATAACAACATTATTAACCTCTCTTTAAGGCAATTGTACAATAAATGGAGACACAATATCTGTGATAGAGACTTACAGTTGTCTTGCTATTAAGTAGAAGACCCATGCTGTTGTGATAGAAATAATTGACACGGCGATGTAACCAGATGATGCCCGAGACAGGAACACTGAGCTGATCCACGACTCTGGTGATCGAGTGTGTCAAAGAGCTACGTAAGAGCTCAGAGCTAAGTAATAGATAAAGAGAGCTAGAGCAGAGGAAAGTAACATAGCGATCTAGGAAACCAGACAGAAGGGACACAAGCACGAGTGAGAACTATAAATAGTTCTCTAACTGGACACACTCGGGTCAACAAGGAGGGTATTGGGTGTAAGTGAGCTGGGGTTACCCAAGAGACTGGGAAACCCACATCACGAGAAGTGACCCTGCAACAGTGGTTACTTTAACCAAGTGACCAGCGTGCTGGAACTCTAAGCACGCAATACAGCGGATGCACGGAGAACGAATTGCTCGTGGCTGAACACGCCACCGAGAGATTGGTCAGACTTGGACTCGACGGCGTAGACGACGGACTGTATATCCGCTGTGAATACTTTGTTGCTAAGAAGGACAGTATCAATAGTTAGGACTTAAGCTTAGCTTCATTAATTAGTACCATCAACATCATCTTCTCATTACATCTTTATAACATACTATGATGTCTAATACCGATGTGGTATTCCGCTCGCGGAGCTCATGTACTATCAGCTCCAAATAAAATGTATCCTTTTGTACATTAATCGAGTTGTCAGTTTCGTGTGGTACAAAAGAAGGGAATCCTTGTATGCCTGTCGCAATTGAGTTGTTGACAGAGAGATGGCGAGGCATGACCGCTCACGCTTACCTGCATGGCACATGATGATGATGATGCAACCAGATGGGTGTTTACAATTACCTGTCCTGGTTTGCCTTTTCTGACAAGATGACAGTTAAGCATATTTTATCGTGTTGGTATACGTTATTTCAGAATCTGGCAACGGCAACTGCATGAGACATCATGTTTTTTTTTCAGATAATGGCGAAATCTAGGTGGATCGGGTGCTTATTGGACACGTAATAAATCCCTGCCGGTCTCTGTGGCCAAAAGGCTTGTGAACGCAGTTCGTGAGCCGCTTACCAAGCGTTCAAGACTCATCTGTGACCGATTTTTGCAGCAGACCGTTTGTATTGTGTTATAACGTGTTGGTATGGGAGCCGTTCATTCAGAAAACAATGGAAAACTACTGAACGTAAAAACTTGCCTAGTCATTCAACAGCAACTGAAAAATGCTTGTGTTGATTGCAGCGTCCTGTAAGGGATATGCAACATTTAAAAAATCCCTTGGAAGTTAGTATGCACTACAGACTGAACAACTACTGCCCAGCATGCATTAACATATATGTTTGCATATCCTTTACAGGACATCGTTGTCAAGATCGACATCTTTCAGCTGATTGTTGATTTCTAGGCAAGATTACGCTAAGTAGTTCAGCATGCATTACACAGTCGGAAATGAGCATGCATAAAATAACGGCTATTTAGACATGCCTAACGCGAGCTTGATACATAGTGCTAATCTCATATATGATATAGAGCTATCGGCGCTCGATGGTATACACTCTTGTGGGATCCTGCTGGTGATGCATAATTTGTGAACTGTGCTGAAAACTCATTTGAAAGAGATATGAGAATAAATGGCGGTGCATGTGCGACGGAAAGATAACATTTTGCAAGCCAAATCAACCCAGAACTATTGTAGGGGAACAATGATAAAACAGCATAATGTGCATCACTGCAGACAGGAATAGTTGTTAATGGAAATCACGCTATTGTGTTTCTTATAAGTCTAAGGTCTTTCCCGTCAATTTGTAGATCTGCAAGAAATTTTATCATGTTGACATGTCTTACTTCATCGAAAGCCTCTGTGTAGTCAATAAAGCAAGATGTAGATTTTTCTTTACTTCTATAGAACGTTCAATTACTGTTCTCAGCATATGCACATCATTTACTGTACCTAGCCTTCTACAAACCCACATTGTTCTTCTGCTATTTCAAGATGTGTTTTCTAGTTAACTCTTTGCATGATAATTCTTAGCACAATCTTCGTGATATGGCGCATGATACTAATTGTTCGATGTTGATCACATTCCAAGTCTCCTGATTCAAACAGGATGTCCTACGATACATCAACATCAAACATACTGGATGGAAAGATGTATAGGAGGAGACCAGAAGGATATCCTAATATAAATCTGCTTCATGCATAATGGATGGCAAGATGTATGGGAAGAGAACAGAATGATGCCCTACGATAAATCTACTTAATACATAGTGGAGGGCAATATTTATGGGAAGAGACCAGAAGGGTGTCCTAATATAAATCTACTTCACATATACTGGAGGACAAAATTTATGAGAAGAGACCAGAGGAATGTCCTACGATAAATCTACTTTACACATAATGGAGGGCAAGATTTATGAGAAGAGACCAGAAGGATGTCCTACGATACATCTACTTCATACATAGTCGCGGGCAAGATTCATGGGAAGAGAACAGAAGGATGTCCTAGGATAAATCTGCATCATACATAGTGGCGGGCAAGATTCATGGGAAGAGACCAAAAGGTTGTCCTAGGATAAATCTGCATCATACATAGTGGAGGGCAAGATTTATTGGAAGAGACCAGAAGGATATCCTAATATAAATCTGCTTCATGCATAATGGATGGCAAGATGTATGGGAAGAGATCAGAAGGGTGTCCTAATATAAATCTACTTCAAACATACTGGAGGACAAAATTTATGAGAAGAGACCAGAGGGATTTCCTACTATAAATCTACTTCACACATAGTGGAGGGCAAGATTTATATGAAGACACCAGAAGGATGTCCTACGAAAATTCTTCTTTATACATAGTGGCGGGCAGGATTTCTGGGAAGAGACAAGAAGGATTCATACGATAAATCTACTTCATACATAGTGGAGGACAAGATTTATGGGATGAAATCAGAATGATGTCCTACAATACATCTACTTCATAAATAGTGGAGGGCAAAATGTATGGGAAGAGACAAGAAGGATGTCCTAGGATAAATCTACATCATACGTAGTGGAGAGCAAGATTTCTGGGAAGAGACCAGAATGATGTCCTATGACAAATCTACATCGTACATAGTGGGGAGGGGCAAAATGTATGGAAAGAGACCAGAAGGATGCACTACGATAAATCTACTTCAAACATACTGGAGGGCAAGATTTCTGGGAAGAGACAAGAAGGTTTCCTACGATAAATCTACTTCATACATAGTGGGGGAAACAATTTATGGGAAGAGACTAGAAGGATGCACTACGATAAATCTACTTCAAACATACTGGAGGGCAAGATTTCTGGGAAGAGACAAGAAGGTTTCCTACGATAAATCTACTTCATACATAGTGGGGAGGGGCAAAATTTATGGGAAGAGACTAGAAGGATGCACTACGATAAATCTACTTCAAACATACTGGAGGGCAATATTTCTGGGAAGAGACAAGAAGGTTTCCTACGATAAATCTACTTCATACATAGTGGGGGGCAAAATTTATGGGAAGAGACTAGAAGGATGCACTACGATAAATCTACTTCAAACATACTGGAGGGCAAGATTTCTGGAAAGAGACAATAAGTTTTCCTACGATAAATCTACTTCATACATAGTGGAGGGCAAAATTTAAGGGAAGAGAACAGAATTATGTCATACGATGAATCTGCATCAAGAACAGATGCCAGGACGTTGGGGTACATACATCCTAACTTGAAGATAGTTCCTGAGAACAGCAGACGGTGGAGATCAGACGACTTCAACACGTCTTCAGACTGACAGATTTAATGGACGAATTAGTGAATAAATGAATTTCGACTGTGCCGTTAGATGTAAGGATATTACTTACTTCTTGCTAGTGAGCTGTAACTCGTAAGGTTCAACAGGCAATCCTTGATGTGCATTGATTGGCATGGCCGCAGTAACATTATCACACGTATGTATAACTGTAAATCGTGGATGTTTCTGGGGAGAAAATATGAAAGTTAAATAACCCAAGATAAATTTGTATTGTCCTGGATTAAAAAATACTGTAGACACAATCAGTCTATTGCGCAATGTATTCATCATATTCATCATCATATACCATGCCGATAAGCGTGCGCAATCACGTTTCGCCATCTTACACGATCACCACAGTCGTTGATAAACTCTTTGTTCATGTCTCGGCCATTCCACGATTTCAAGCTATCCAGGTGTTTACTTCGCTACCTTCCCTTTGTTCTTTTCCCCGTAATCTTGCCAGTTGTCATCAAGTTCTCTAGTTTATTTCTTGTCATAGGTTGTTTAAAGGTAGTACCATTTATCCGTATATTACAGCACAGCTTATTCCCGGGCATATTAAGATGATTCTTGTCAAGTGCATACTATAGAAAACACAACTTCAACATATAATATAATTTCCATTTAAATACATGGCATTGTGTTTTGTATATTGTTTTTGAAAGCACTGATTACGCTACTTCTGTTCATGTTGAACTCTGTTCTGTAGTATACACCTTATGGGCACAATAATATAGGTCAGGCAGTATGTTGTGTGCTTACTATTTGTTAAACACCAAAGAGCCGGTATTTGATGCAGGCAGTTTGAAATAATGTGATGTGACAAGCAACTTTCATAAACTTTTTATTTCGTTTTCGCCCTAGTATGCTAGCTCAATCAATCGAACAGGTGTCATGTCCACAATGAAGGTTGGCTGCAATGGATCACTAACACTGTCTGTCTTGCGCCATGACTGTACGTTCTGTCAGGCTGATGTTCGTCCATCTCTAGATGTTGTCTTCTAACTGGTATCGTTGTCTACGCCCTTCTCGCTTGCCCTCCACTATGGTTTTTATGAGTGTATCATGTCTTTTAACGTGGCGAAATATTTCAATTGCCTCCTCTTTATTTCTTTTATCACCTCTCTCTTCATTCCCAGTTATTCTAGAACCTCTGAATTTGATTGTTTTTGTTTTTATGAAATACGACATATTCGTCTGTATATCCACATCTCCAGGGCCTCTATTCGACTTTCAAGTTGCTTGTTCAATGCCCAGGTTTCCGCGCCATATAGTAGCGTTGAATAAATGTAGCATTTGACAATTCTCAATGTTAATGCGCTGTTAATCTCTATAGGTGTTAATACTGATTTAATGCTGTTGTAAACATTTTCGGCCATTCCTATTCTCTTTTTGATTACTATTTCACTTCTGCTATCATCCGTTATTATTAGGTTCGATCATTTGAAACCCGTTCCAATAGCTTTACTACAAAAGCATGAAAGAAACATTAACATGTGTTGTATAATTAAACAAAGCATTCATTTTGAATGAATTATGCACCATGGGTTGGTTAGAATAAGTCGCCGTAGGCATTCAGACAAGCATCCCATTGCTTAGGTAGGCGGCGAATGCCGTCCGCAAAAAAAAAGGATTGTGGTTACTCACTGCTCTCTCTTTACACTGCTCTCTCCCCCAGGCCGAAACCACGAAATAATAGACCTGTCCTCTCATTAACTTACCATCCCCACAATATTGCTGCCAAGAATATCTTCCTGAGACACCTATCCATTCTCCTCTGGGCGGACCCGACCAGTCGCGATGTCTTCCCAGAGGCCCCTCTGGTGGCGTATAGGCGGGATCGTAACCTCAGAGGTGTGCTGGTCCATAGCAGCCTACCCAAACCTCACAAGTCTCTTCCTGGCACGGTGGCTTGTCTTCGATCGCGTTGCAAGACCTGCCCTCACGTACTTCAAACCCAGAGTCTGACAGTCCCTTAGGCGACCTTCCACATCCGTGAGGGTTTCTCATGCATCAGTCGCAACGTCATCTATGCGATTACCTGCACACGTTGTGACATGAGATATGTCGGTGAGACAGGCTTACCCCTTGGTTACAGATTTAGACAACATCTTACTGATATTACCAATGGCGCCCACAAACCAGTATCCATGCATTTCAACAGTCCTGACCACTGCGGAGTGACCGACATACAGGTCACGGCCATCAAATCATGCACATCCCACGAACGGGATCGGAAGACATTGGAACACCGTCTCATCTTCAAGTTGGGCACACTGTCCCCTCACGGCCTCAATGTCCGACACAGTTTCATTTAACTTCCAAACGCCACCCTCTACCACCCCCTAGTTTACAGTCCATTATTAATGTGTTTGCAGGTCCTTTGCAGGACGTCGCAGTCAACTTTCGTGGCACTTTTTTCGTTCGGTGCTTTGCTATCGTTTTCTGAACGATCGCGACTAATGCTTCTCTGTGAGGCCAACACAATGTAATCTTCCGCAGCTGTGTTTCGAGCACTTAACGAGAATTGCCAATTGTGAACTGCGTCCGCGACATCTTTGCCGGTCCCAATGTTTACTTTTCCACTCACAAGGGCTTTTCTCCATCCCCACTCCCATCCCGCTTGACCTTTGACCCGTTTACCATACATCCGGTTTATACAATCCACTGACAGTCCAACGTGTGCCAGTCTCTCCTAGAAAGGATACAGATTCAGATAAATACCTTTAATTAGTTTAATATTGTCATGTGTTTCACGTAGTTTATTTGTCGGTTTGTGTTTGTCTGTCCTGTGCTGACGAAGGCTCTTGCCACAACGTCCAATTTGTCTCTTGTGGTCGTGTTTCAGTAGAGCTCACAATCTAATTCTCCCTTTTTGGTGATTCACTCACTGAACCAAGTGTTTACCGCGTTCAAAACGTCTTCATCTGTGTGAAATCGTTGCCCCTTGAAAGCTTTTTTTAGAGGTCCGAACAAATGAAAGTCTCAAGTTGACAAAGCAGGACTATAGGCAGGATGTTGCAGAATGTCCGACTTCGTTCTTGCTAATACTTCCTGCACAATCATTGCGACATGCGGACGAGCATTATCGTGCAGAAAAATCGCACCGCGAAAAAGCATGCCGGGTCGTTGATTCTTGATGGCTATTTGCAGCTTGTCTAGTGTTTGCAAGTAGTCGGTAGAGTTGATGTTGATACCAGGTTATTTAAGGTCGGCAAGCAATAGCCCTTCATGGTCAAAAAATGCACTCAGCATAACCTTACCAGCGGAAACCTGTAACTTGAGTTTGGTGGCTTTTGGTGATCCAGCATGCTTCTATTGCATGCTATCTCTCTCTTTTGTTGCTCGGCTCAAAGTGGTGACACCATGATTCATCGCCTACCACTATGAGGAAGAGAAATGTATCACCCTCCACTATGTAACGCAGCAAGTGGTTCAAACACAATCCCATGCGTTCCTCTTTTTGGTGGTCGGTCAGTAATGCCATGTCACGAAAAGAGCTATGATACGATCTATTGAAGGGAGACGATGGTGTTAAGAGAAACATACGAGTTCAGACAAAACATACTGAATAATTGTCACCGGGAATAATCGTAGGAAGTCTATATTATAATAACGGGTTCCTATTTACCACTGCGAGTCCCCCATGCCATGGAATTGAAGGCGTTCAAGAAACTGTTGAGAATGTTGTGAAGTCGCTGTTGTTTGTCGTCTTGATGACTGAAGGACACACACGGACTTTGTAAGTAACGACAGGACGCCGGCTGTTTCAGGAAAATGACGTTTCTCTTCTTACGATTCATATTGCCGCACATGGTAACACAAACAAACTATCACTAAACTAATTCACATTAATACTACAATTATCACAACTAACATCTCAGCGGCAATATATAGTTTGCCATTGCCGAACTCATACTTTGGAGCCATGCGTCTGGTACTGTCAGCAACTCACTTGCGACAGGCATACAAGGATTCCCTACTTTTTGCACCACACGAAAGTGACAACTCGTATTGTTTGCAAAAGGATACATTTTATTTGGAGCTGATCGTACACTAGCTCCTCGAGCGGAATACCACATCGGTATTAAACATCATAGTATGTTATGAAAATGGAATGAGGAGATGATACTAATAATAATCACCACTGACGCTAACCTAAAGTCTAAACTATTGATACTGTCCTTAACTACACAGTCTCCACAGCGGATACACCGTCTGCTCCTTACGCCGTCCAGTCTCTGTCTGAACCGGCTCTCTGTGCTGTGTTCAGCATCGAGCAATTAGCACTCCGTGCATTCGCTAGTTTACGTGTTCCAACACGTTGGTCACTTAGTTGTAGTAACCATAATTACAGTTTACACTGGTGAAGCGGGTTTCCCAGTCTCTTGGGTAACCCCAGCTCACGCACATCTGTTGCCCTCCTTGTTGACACAAGTGTGTCCCGTTACAGCTATTTATAGCATTTGTGTCTCTTCTGTCTGGTCTCCTAAGTCGTTATGTTACTTGTCCTTTTCCTTAGCTCTAATTAGCTCTCCTTAGCTTTAAGCTCACACGTAGCTCTTTGACAGGTACCATGATCTCCGCTCGAGTCACGTCATTTGTAACCGTTCTTTTACTGCTCTGTTCATTTAGAGTGCGCAGTCTTTGTGTCAATTCATTATTCATTATTCCCGGTGACAGTTATTCAGTATATTTTGTTTGAACTCGTATGTTTCTTTCATCACCATCGTCTCCCTTCAATAGATCTTATCACAGCTCTTTTCGTGACATGGCAAACATCCGTGGTACCCACTGTGAACACACCTTCCGATATTGCAATTTCTTACGAACGACCTTTTGAATTGTCCCAATTGACACATCAAATTCTTTCGCTAGCAAACGTATGCTTCGACAACGGTTCGTCTGTACTGCTGTATCAATTTTCACGACGGTTGTTTTCTGTTGCAATAATATGAGCTTGACCCGGCCGTGAATTGACGTATTTTCCGAAACATTCGTTCCCAGTCTGTCACTGTTGTCTTTGACACACATTTGTTACCATATGCTGCCTGCATTCGTCGATGAATGTCCACTGGTCGACATCCTTCAAATGAAAGAAACTAAATCACTGCTCTTTGAGCTTCTTTGGACGGATTTTGGATCAACCCGGCCATTTTCTCAACGGTCAGAAACAGAACCTATGTATCATGGGACGATAAGCACTTGATCTTTAATTCTTTGGTCAGTACTTATCACATGACTATGCCATGATCATGTTCAACGTACGCAATTACGAGCGGTGCGGCACGTATGGATTTCAAATTAACGCCCCTTGTATATGTCAAAGATAGGATAGACTTGTTACTTGTTTCAGTATATCCCCGTTTACTGTGATTTTCATTGGTGACCTTTCCTTTCCACTGCTAATTTTGATAATGTTTTTGTGTTTTGGATGTTAATATCTATGCCACATTCTACACTATGCATGTTTACTTGTACCACTTGGTCTTGTAACCTGCTCGCTTCCTGCTAGTAACACGATTTCGTCAGCATACCTAAGATTGTTTTTAATTCTTCCATTGATGTTAAGTCAAGGCAGATAAACTTGTTTAAAAATTATTTCTGTGTATAGATTGAAGGGGATTGCGGACAGTACACATCCATACATAGTAAGCTAGCTAAATGCTCCATAAATAACTACATGTGTATAACACCATTGTAGTTTTTTTTTTTTTACAAGAAGCTGTGGAAATAACAAACTTTAAGCTTCAAATAAATATCACACTTACAGAAACGTACCGACATTGTGCCTCCTCTGGTTCTATGCTATTCTAATATCATAACCTTCTTCATATTCTAACTTTCATGTAAGGAGGCATATTTAGACAGGCTTTCCCTCATCTCCGAGTATCCAGCGGGCTAAGTGGACATCTCTGCAGCTGACCAGAACAAGGCACTCATTTGTCATGACAGTCGGAAATGTGGTATGGTCGAAACAAGAACACACAGATGATCCACGACTCTGGTGATTATGTGAGATGACGAAATATGAAAGCTCACGCTTATCGGCACTTCACATGATGGCAATGTGTAGCGTATTGCAGTGTTGGTACGAGAAATAAAAGATTAGATAAACTGATATTAGATTAGGCAAACAGCAGCGATGTGGTATTTGGAAACATCTAGTTTAAACACTACTAGGTGTTTTCTAGGTGTTTTTACTAGGCTACTAGGTGCAAAAGATCAATATCATTTAAAGTAGGAACTTGGAATGTTAGAACAATGAATGCAGATGGAAAATTAGAAAACATCAAACAAGAAATGGAGAGAGAGAGAAGATTAACATATTAGGAATATCGGAAACGAGATGGAAAGGAGCAGGGATAAGGACATGAGAGGAGGATTGTAAGATTATTTACTCTGTGGGAGAAGAACAGCAAAGAGGTGTAGCCATTATATTAGATAAGCAAACATCACATTCTGTCAAAGGATATCGGGCTGTGTCAGACAGAGTTCTATTAGTAAAATTAAACGGAAGACCTTTTAAAATAACTGTCATTCAAGTATATGCCCCAACAAGTGAATGCAATGAAGAAAGTATAGAGGAATTTTATAGTGACATGGAGTCTGCTGTGAAGAACTGTAAAAAATCAGAAATAAATATCTTAATGGGTGATTTCAACGCAAAAATAGGAAAGCAAAGCGATGGATGCAGAGTAGGCAACAATTGTTTGCGAGAGAGAAATGAAAGAGGATAAAGACTTGTAGAATGGGCAAAAGAACAAGAAATGATTGCAGGAAACACCTGGTTTAAACAGCATCCTAGAAGATTATGGACATGGAGGCGTCCAGACAGCAGGATTAAAAACCAGATAGATTACATCCTGATTAGCAAAAGGTTTCGAAATGAATTAACAGTTGAAAAAACAGTTCCAAATGCAGACTGTTACAGTGATCACAGATTAATTACAGGCACATTGAGGGTAAAGTTAAAGAAAGTCAAGTATAAAGCAGGAAACCCTAAATATGACTTGTGCACATTGAAAACTGACAAAGAAATACAAGATAATTTTAACATAGAAATAAAGAACAAATTTGATTTATTGTCTGATCTAGAGATCCTATTTCAAGATGTAGATGATCAATGGGAAATGCTGAAGAATTCAATCAGTTGTGCAGCAGAAAAAACTATTCCAAAAGTAAAGAAAGTGGGCCGTAAGACATGTATGACTGAAGAAATTTTACAACTAATGGAAACAAGGAGACAGAACACAAATAATCCTGCCAAATATGAAGAAATTCACAGAAAAGTCAGAACCTTATGTAAGGAGGCAAAAGATACATGGCTTGAGAAAAATTGCAGAGAAATTGAAAACAACACAACAGTAAAAATGCGAAACTAATGCACAAAAGAATTCAGGAGCTTACTAATCAAAGAACACGTACATCAGCAGGCTGCCGAAAGACAAATGATGAAAGAGTCATAATAGAAAAAGACCAGATCTTACATGTATGGTAAGATTGTGTGAAAAACCTTTATGACGATAACAGAGACGAACAGTATGATGTTCAAAATAATAATGAAGGACCAGCAATTTTGAAGATGGAGGTTCAGAATGCTCTTAACCCCCGGTCCAGACAGCGTCACAACAGAAATGATTAATGCTTTAGAAGAATATGGAATAGATAACGTTACCAGTCTGCTTAATACAATATATGATACTGGAAATATACTTCATGAGTTATGTAATTCTGTATTTATTGCAATCCCAAAGAAATCAGGAGCCTTGGAATGTGATCAACATCAAACAATTAGTATAATGAGTCATATCACGAAGATTTTGCTAAGAATTATCATGCAAAGAGTTAGGAGGAAAATACAACCTGAAATAGGAGAAGAACAATGTGGGTTTGTAGAAGGCAAGGGTACAGTAAATGATGTGTATATAGTGAGAACCGTAATCGAACGTTCTATAGAAAAAAACAAAAATCTACACTTTGCTTTATTGACTACACAAAGGATTTCGATAAAGTGAGACAAGTCAACATGATAAGGATGCTTGAAGATCTACAAATTGATGGAAAAGACCTTAGATTTGTAAAAAAAAAAATATAATGGAAACAACAAGCTGCCATAAGAGTTGATAATGAAGTAAGCCAATATCAGCCTATTAAGAGAGGTGTGAGACAGGGATGTGTAATGTCTCCAGATCTGTTTTCCCTGTACAGTGGAAATATTTTCAGAAATATTGAAGATATGGAAGGAATAAACATTGGGGGACGATGCATCAATAACATTAGATATGCAGATGATACAGTCTTGATTGCAGACAATGAACATGACCTGCAATATTTAGTAGATGCCGTTGTTACACACAGTGATCAACTAGGGTTAGAATTAAATTGTAAAAAGACACAGATTATGGTCGTCACTAGGAAGAACGAAATACCACAATGTAATATACAAGTAAATGGGAATATTTTTCAACAAGTGAATAGGTACAATTATCTTAGAACAGTCATAACATCTGATGGGAGATGCCTTGAAGAGATTAGAACAAGAATCGCCATGGCAAAAGTAGCCTTTAGCTAGATGAAAAACATACTGACCAATAAAAAGATGTCAATTGAAACGAGAAAAAAGAGTATTGAGATGCTACATAGAACCTGTACTTTTATATGAATGTGAAGCTTGGACAATGAGCAGTCAGGCTGAAAAACATCTGATGGCTGTAGAAATGTGGTTTCTGAGGAAAATGCAAAGAATACCATGGACAGCTAGAAAGACCAATGAAAAAGTCCTTCAAGAAACAAATGAATATCGTAAACTGATTAGAGACATTAGACGTAGACAGTCACAATTTTTTGGGCATGTTATGAGAAAAAATGATTTGGAGAACTTGGTGACAACTGGTAAGATCGAGGGGAACAGACCAAGGGGAAGACCTAGAGGCAAGTACCTGGATGGCTTGGCCTTGTGGCATGGTCGAGACAAAAACACGGAGCTGATCCACGACTCTGGTGATCGAGTGAGATGGCAGAACATGACCGCCCACGCTTACCGGCACGGCACATGATGGATGGATGGAGTTTAAACACCATAAAAGGCGACGTTACATATGAAAAAGCCCTGATAAAAAACTACATAACCTAATTGACTATATACTTATTAATAAATGATTTATAAATGCTCTAATTATTGTAAGACAATTCCTGGTACTGACTGCAATAGTGATCATGCACCACTATGTCGACAAATACAAATAACATTGAAGAGAGAGGGGGGGGGGGAAGTGGCAAAATACATGAGACTTAATAAAGATGTTCTGAAAACAGATAAATTAAGTCAAGAAAAATACAGTATGACTGTGAAAATATTAACAATGCAACAGCTACTAAAAGTACAGTGTACAAATGAACAATGGGACACGTTAAAGGACCCTGTTCATAAAACAAGCAATGAAAATGAGAGAAGCCAAAAAGCTAGGAAAGACTACATGACTGAAAAAATTGTAACGTTGATGGACAATAGAAAACAAAATAAAAATGGCAAGCCAGAGTGCGCTAAATTAAATAAAGAAACAAGAGATACATGTGTGAAAGCAACAGAAAGTTATTTTAATGAGCGGTTGAAAGGGGGGGGGGGGGAGAACAGGAAGCTGCAGATCGTTTTACATGGAGGGCACATATTATAAATTGTATAAAGACACAGGAGAAAATGATTGCAGATAAGTCACACACTGAGCGTGTGTGTCAACAGATGGTGCATAATTGTGGAAAGTACCATGTGTTCACATTCATCCACTGTGGGCGAACATTTACAGCGCAAATTGACCCTATCAGTCACATTCACTACCACCATGGTTTGTAGTTATTATACCTCTTTGAAGCACAGTCTAACAAAATGTCTGTCAAGGCGGCAAGGTCCAACGAATGAATGATATGCTAATATCGGTTTTTATAAATATGCCAAAAAGACCAGGAGCAACTGGATGTGAATACTTTTGCTCAAGTAACCTCGGAAACCATGTCAATAAGCTTCTACTCAGAATTATAATGAGAAGAACAAGATAGAAAATACAAGTGGAAATTGGTGAAAAACAGTATGGATTTAAGGAAGTGAAAGGTACAGACAATGCAATATATTTTACGAACACTAAATGAAAGATCAATAGAGACACAGAAAGACATATATTTGTGCTTCATAGATTATACCAAGGCATTTTAATACTGACCCCGTTTTCTGTGAATCTACATTGTGGATAGTTTCCAAATGCGTAACCGTCCTTTGAAACTCTGAATGACCCGTTGCAATTTTCGTCTCTTTGAAGGTCCCGGCACGATATGTTGGACAGATTCTCAATATTGAATTCTCTTGGCCTTTAGTAACAGAGAATATGAGAATATACATGAAAGATAGTTGATAATAATTTTGATGCGTGTTTATAACAAATTAGAATATATGACACAAAGTAAAATTGTAATATAACATTCATTTATCATTGAAGTCAAGATCATTTTGTAAATTTGTGATATTATGAAACATTGTAGTACGTTTCCGATTCCGATTTGTAGAAAACAAAAAAAGAAATTTTCAACCTCGCCCAAACCGCCTCAATGGCGTTGGTTATAGTTATGGTGGTTCATAGTGCGGGATAAGTTTGTTCAGTTTTTTTTTTCTGCGCCAGTGTTAGCTGCCTTATCGATTTGCAGAGTTTGTGCCTGTGACGTCAGCTGCGGGATTGGTCGGCCAGCACGTTTTCCTTTGAGTGTATCTCTTTTGGCGGTTTGTACTGTCAGTGTTGGCTACTTGTGCGTTTTTCTTGGCTGGGTGAAGCCCTAATAAGAACTGTTTATTTGGTCTTTTTGCCTTCTTTGTTGTGGAAGTTTTTCGATGTTTTTATGTTCCACTTTGCGCATTTTTTTTCTTTTTCGAGTTTGAGTTGCTGCTGCCTTTCCATTTCTTCCTCCGTCGTCAACCAGGAGATGAGCTCTCCGTTACCAAAATAGTATGACCAGTGGTGTTCCTCATCCTCATGTATATAATTGGGTATTCGCAAGCGGAGCGGTGGGACATTGGTTTCCCCTTGAGTTACTTTTACTTCTTGTTTTTTTCTTTTTTCAATGCTCCCTTTGTATTCCTTGCACTGGAGTTCGTGTCTCCTATTTATAGCTGCGATTTCTTCCTCGTTAAATGCTGGGGGCAGCGGAGGTCCTCTATGCCGTCGTCCTGGTTCTCATCACGGTTTTCTTCAGAGGTCTGGCCGGTTATTGGCTTCCCCTTGAATTTCTTGGGCGTCGTGGTTGGGCTGCTGACTTTAGATTACGGTTCCGGCTGGGTCTTTTGTCGGATTTCATCTTGCGACATTTGTTCTGAGGTCTTTTCTGTGTCTCCTGCTAGTTTGATTTGGGTAGGCTCCC
This sequence comes from Cepaea nemoralis, assembly GCA_014155875.1. Taxonomy (NCBI): domain Eukaryota; kingdom Metazoa; phylum Mollusca; class Gastropoda; order Stylommatophora; family Helicidae; genus Cepaea; species Cepaea nemoralis. The sequence continues at coordinate 224,543 of JACEFZ010005989.1, read as the reverse complement.
GTTCAGATTTTAGCATTTCTCTCTCCGCCTGTTTGCCTCGTAGAATCTCTTCATTCTTCTTTGTCGTCTGGATCATGTGCTCCACCTCTTGTTTGATGATTTGCTGGATCTCCTTTATTTTATCAAGCAGTTTTTTTTTATTGTCGCTGGTTTGTGCCGGTGTTTGAAGTAGCTTGATTTGATTTCTTAGCTCCTCTTTCTGGCTTTGTAGTTGATATGTTTCCGCTTGCGAGATGCACGTCGCTGTATGGCACCTCCGCATTGCGTCCTTATATGGTGTCTTAGTGGTTATGGCGATCTTTAAGACGTCTCTGTGTCTTTGGAGGTACGGACAGCCCAGGTATCTTGCACCATGCTTGCCCAGGCAGTTGGCGCATTTTCATTTGTTGTTGGGTGCTCGGAAGTCTGTGCCCAGCTTGGCAGAGGACACTCCTTGAAGGCATGGTGATCGGCGCAGTATCGGCAGATTTCCGAATTACTGCTACATGTCGCTCTGCTGTGACAGGTCCTCTGGCATCTGGAATATTCAGTGATTCTTGGTATGAAACCTTCAGGCTGTTGTATTTTCTTGTTTATCGATACCTGGCGTGGTATCTCGCTGCCCTCAGTCGTCGCCACTGCCAGCGTCGTAAGGATCTTTGAGTACGTTAGAATCCGCTCCGCCTTCACGATTCAGATGTGGAGATTCTCTTCTTGTAGTTGCTTCAGGATTTCTGGGTCTGACAGCTCCACTCGAACACATTTGACAACTTATCTGACTGTTTTTTGAGTCGGTGTTTCTGACTCTGGTGTCTTTCTCCTCCTCCTCATCTGTCTTGGCTCTTGTCTGTGGAGGATTGTCGTCGATCTTCCTCGTGGTGGCTTCAGTAGTAACCGTAGTTTAAGGTTCTTTGTTGCAGCTCACATGTAAGTTCTCTCCGCTCGTCTTCTTTACGGTTTTGTCGGCTCCCACGCTGCACATCTTGTGAGTCTGGTGTTTCTTGTTGTTGGTCTTGCCCCGTGCCATTTTCCTCCCACCACCCCCCCCCCCCCCCCCCCGTATCAGGCTTCATGAACTGTTCAGTTAGCTTGTTCTTGATAGCGCTCATGAAACTTGTTGACGATGTGGTACGTTTGAGAAATATTTACATTTATAGACGCTGCCCACTATGAAATGTTTATTGCGTGTGAATATGTTATATGTGTGTCAAGGAAAATCAATTTCCTAAAAATGCATGTATGTGGAACCAAATTTTTAGATAGATGCACATTGTCTTCAAACATGTTTACATTTCTTCGAGATAAGTAATCGGTTATTGACTAGAGACATAACGGCTGCCGCTCGATATAACAATAGAGAACAAAATCAGTTAGGTATAGTGATATATACTAACTGAGAAAGTGATATATATGTGTGTGTGTGTGAGTGTGTGTGTGTGTGTGTGTGGGTGTGTGTGTGTGTGTGAAAGTGCTGTACACTAAACGCAGACACATATATTATATACCTTGCAACAAACTTCACTACGGTAAACATAAATCACAGAGAGGGTGGGGTGGGGAATCTAGTTAATTCACGTAAGTTGTGTGATTTCTGCAGTATGTACCTGGCGAGATGCAGTGAAATATGTCAGGCAATAAATCATGCAATCTATTGTTTGTGTCTTCGTTATTCAAATTTTGCTGTCAATTGTTTCTGTATTGTCTGGCAAACTGTTTAGTTCTTATTATTATTATATTTTAAACAAGGCCACATAAACAACTTATAGCATCTGCATAGGCAAGCTACCAACTTGTATTTAGTAGAGTCGGAAAAGTTGTAGACAGTCAGAGAAACTGTATCCTCGATGCCATCTTTAACCACAGCCAGATTGAAGAGTCGAATGACGTGGTTGGCGGCTTGCTCCACAAACAGAACTGGGTCCTGTATCAACAAAATAATACAAGCTAGTCACAGCTATCTAAATACGTTTAGGAGTTTATGCAATGTATTTTCCGTGTATAATAAAAATAACAAGACATACAATAAAAATAGGAAATTGGTGAAGAGCGGCATGGATGTAATGAAGTAAAATGTACTACTGATGCAATATACTTAAAACGAACACTTATAGAGAGATGCCGACACAGAAAGACATGTATATTCATTTTGATAAAGTAGAACACTAAGAAGTGATATAAATTGTATAAGATACAAATATTGGCGGGAACGATCTCAAAATAATAAAGACTATTCACTAGAAGCAAGTTGCAATAATCAAATAGTAAATAAAGAAGGCAATAGTGGACATATAAAGAAGTAAGTAAGTCAATGATGTGTTGTGTCGCCGGATAGCTTCAGAGAGTGTCAATACTCTGTCATCTAACTCATTAATTCAGTAGTATGTCCTTTGCAGAACTTAGTTCCCATAACAACCTTCCGAAAACCCCCTCGATCATAAGCAAGATGTCCCGCGTCCGATACACCCATCTGGAGATCATCCGCCACATCCTGCACCCTTCTTCTCTTTGGCCTTCCTCTTCCTCTCAGCTAAGGCATATACCCCTCCACGGTTGTTCTCTCCAAACTTTCATGACGTTTCACGTGACAAACTATTTAGGTTTTCTTTTTTTTTGTCACCTTTAATAGTCAAGCTTCTTCAATATTCAGCTTGTGAAGTATGGATGCATTTATTCTTGTCTTTATGCAAGATAATCTTAGAACCCGTCTTTAACATTTATATTCAAAGGCATTTATGCACCGTTTCAGCTTGTTTAGTAAGTGTTCATGTCTCGCTGGCATATGTTGCAATGGTAAAGATGCATGCTCTTAAAAATCTAATGTTTGTAGTTATATCTGTCTCTTTCTATAATGTATTCAATTTTTTTAGTTTTTGAAGAACAATAGATATTTGTCTTTTAGTTGTGTCACCATTGTACACAATGCCCAACGATTTTCGACATATTCCACCACCTCCAGTTTTTCCTCATTAACATATATGTCTTTCTCCATAATAGTTTTATCTGTATGCATTATCTTTGTTTTTGCTTTGTTAAGATACAAGTTGTGATTTTCACAATTCTTTTTAGTTGAGGTTATTAGGGTTTCTTTACCATTCTGTGATGTGGATAGTTTATTTTTGTTTAATTTAGTCGAACGATCAACATCACGGCACACTGGTGTGACCCATCAGTGCTCTGTTCTACTCCTAACTCACATCTGAGTCGGGAGAATCTCAGCTCAGTGCACGAACTATGGTAGCATCGGCGAGGTTCCTGAAATACTTTGGGTAGATTTTTAACTCGAAATTATTTTCGGGCAGCGCCGTTAGACTTCTCTTTTTCGATTTCCAACTGCTTAGGAAATTTTACGTGCGCAACAATACACACGGGAGTCCGATCTCACTATCCAGAGACCAGGCGAAATTGTGGTACTAGGAGTCCACGTGAAAAGATCCCGGCCTTCACCGGGGCTTGAACCCGGGACTTCGAACACTCGAGGCGGACACCATACATCGAGGCTACTCATCTCTCGATGTCGATAGTAATATGATATCAGCAACATACCGAATATCTGGTATCACGACCACCGATATTTAGGACATCTTATTGCTGCCTGGGTATATCATATCTGGCATTTCTCATTACGTTTTCAGCGTACAGGCTAAACAAATAGGTGGACAGCATACAGCCCTGACGGACTCCATGCTTGATGTCAAACCAATCTCATGTCTCGCCATCTATTCTAACCGCCGCGTGTTGGTCTAGATAGATAATTTTTATGCGTTGTCCACATGTGATGGAAAGCCCATTTTCGTCATGATTTCCCAAAGTTTCTGATACTGTACACAGTCAAATGCCTTCGAGTAATCCGCAAAACATGAGAATAGGTTTACATTAAATTATCTGCACTTCCCTATTATTAAACGCATGTTGAGTAGCGATTTCTTGTTCCTCTTCCTTCTCTAAATCCAGCATGAACCACGTTAATCTATTCTTCCATTTTCTTACAAAGTCTTCCCATTATGATTTTTAATACAAGTTTACTTGCATGACTGATCAGGGCAACAGTTTTATAGTTGGTGCATAATTTCAGATCATTCTGTCATCTGCATAGAGTAAATTGTTTACAATGCCTCGTGTCTCATTGATACCTCTCAATATAATTACACTATGTAAAGTCAGAACAAATTCACACATATTACAAGAAATAAATGCAAACTGTAAACCAATTCCACAAAATAGACGAAGACAGTCAGGAGATTTTGGGCACGTTATGCGGAAAAATAAACTTGACAATTTAGTGAAAACTGGAAAGATTGATCGAAGATAGCAAAGAGCAGCCAGGAAGATAAATATGTGGATAACTTGACCACGTGGAATAATCGAGGCAAGAACACAGACATGACAAACGACTCTAGTGATCGTCTGAGATGGCAAGCCGACGCTTATCGGCATGTACGTGTTAATGACGATAAGAAATATACAATCCGCGATCTTTGGTTATGCAACGAAAAAAAAGACGCTGTTAATCACTGTGAGACTGAAAAGATCAGTGGGAGAAGAAGCAGTGGCAGACAGAGGGAACCGATCCTGGATAGGTTTAGATGATGGTGTGGAGGAGTATCACTAGCAGATTATCCAAAACACCAAGCACCGCCATCTGTAGTCAGACGTGAATTCCTGCACAAGTTGACAAGGCAGAGGATGGTGATAATGGAAGTGACTATTCATGAGGAGTCATTAGGATCCTTGAACTCGTCGTGTACACAGCGAAAGGTGCTACTGGTGTTAGCATTGAATGTTCAGATTGCTGTTATCGCGTGGTGATAGTGTATAAAAGGAGACCTAGCATCAAACAGCAGATTTTGTTTTAAAGTAGAGATTGCTGTCGAGGTGAGGAGACGCGTTCTTTAGACTATACTGAGCCGGTCTGTATGTACAAAAGTGAGGAATTGTGTAGAAGCTGCTGAGATACAGTTTTAAATAAGCATCATAATGCCATGCCATGGGCAGGTATACAGAGCAGTTACACTATCTTATAGGGAGGTGATTTACGAAGAGGACTGCTTAACCACATCAGAAGTAAATAGCACACGTTCTGTGGGTACATCAGGAGAAATGAGTATTGGGGGAGAAGATTGGAGCATGCTGTCACAACGAGTAACTTGCAGGGGACGAGACATAGGGGAGATCAGGAGAAAGAGAGATAAAGAGAAGATACAGGACTGTTTGACATAATAACATGGAAGAATATTAGTATCAGAAATGAAAGGCAGCACACTAGATAGAAGTCTGTGGGCAGTCACAATCACAATCACCACACGACAGGGACTGCAAGAAAGAATGTCTGAAAGCTTCTGCAAAATCAGAAATACAATCAGAAAAGAGCAGAAACGATATATAATGAGTATTTGTGTACAAGAAACCCCACTCAATTTGCACAGAATACGCTAAGACGTCTTCAAGAAAATCAGAGTATCAACAGTAAAATTTATATAGTCACTAGCTGACCCTGCCCGGCTTCGCCCAGACCCTGGTGGGGAGCATCTCATTTAATTCATATAAGTAGTTATATAAGTTCTCGTTCCCGTTACCGACAACCTGTCTGTCTGTCTGTCTATCTGTCTGTCTGACCCGGCCCGGCTTCGCCCAGACCCTGATGGGGAGCATCTCATTTAATTCATATAAGTAGTCATATAAGTTCCCGTTCCCGACTGTCTGTCTGTCTGTCTGTCTATCTATCTGTCTGTCTGACCCGGCCCAGCCCATGGTGGAGAGCATCTCATTTAAATCAAATAAGTAGTCATATAAGATCCCGTTCCCGACTATCTGTCTGTCTGTCTGACTTGGGTAAATGGAGGAGGGAGGAGGAAGAGGGAGGTGGAGGAGGGAAGAGGAGGGAGGAGGAGGGAGGAGGAGACAGGAGACAGGAGGAATAGGGAGGAATAGGAGGGAGGAGGAGGGATTAGGAAGAGGAGGGAGGAGTAGGGTGGAGGAGGAGAGGGAGGAGGAGGGAGGAGGAAGAGGGAGAAGGAGGGAGGAGGAGAACGCAGGATGAGGAGGGAGGAGGAGGAGAGGGAGGAGGAGGGAGAGGGAGGAGGGGGGAGGAGGAGGAGAGAGTAGGAGGAGAGAGGAGGCGGAGGGAGCAGGAAGAGGAAGGAAGAGGGAGGAGGAAGAGGGAGAAGGAGGAGGGAGGAGGGAGGAGAAGGAGGAGGGAGGAGGAAGAGGGAGGAGGAGGGAGAAGGAGGGAGGAGGAGAACGCAGGAGGAGGAGGGAGGAGGAGGAGAGGGAGGAGGAGGGAAAAGGAAGAGGAGGGAAAGGGAGGAGGAGGGAGGAGGAGGAGAGAGTGGGAGGAGGGAGGAGGGAGGAGGCGGAATGAGAAGGAAGAGGGAGGAAGAGGGAGGAGGAACAGGGAGAAGGAGGAGGGAGGAGAAGGAGGGAAGAGGATGAGGGGAGGGAGTAGGAAGAGGGAGGAGGAGGAATGTGAAGGGAGGAGGAGGGAGGAGGTAGAGGGAGGATGAGTAGGAGGGAGGAGGAGGAGGAGAGAGGAGGAGGAGGAGGGAGGAGGAGGGATGAGGAGGAGAGGGAGGAGGAGGAAGGAGGAAGGGGAGGAGGAGGGAGGAAGAAGGAGGAGGGAGGAGGAGGGATCTGAGGGAGGGGTAGGAGGGGGAGGAGGAGAAGGGAGGAGAAGGGAGGAGGAGGGCGAAGGGGGAAGGAAGAGAAGGGTGAGTAGGTAGGAGGAGGGAGGGGGAGGAGGAAGAGGGAGGAGAAGGGAGGAGGAAGAGAGTGGAGGAGGGAGGAGAAGGGAGGAAGAGATAGGCGGAGAGAGGAGGAGGAGGGAGGAATAGGAGGGAGGAGGAGGGAGGAGGAGGGATTAAGAGAAGGAGGGGGAAAGGGGAGAAGGAGGAGGGAGGAGGAGGGAGGAGGAAGAGGGATGAGGAGGGAGGAGGAGGGAGGAGGAAGGAGGAGGAAGGAGGAGGAGGAGGAGGAGGAGGGAGGAGGGTGAAGGAGGAGGAGGGAGGAGGGTGAAGGAGGAGGAGGAGGAGGAAGAGGGAGGATGGGGAGGAGGGAGAGGGAGGAGGAGGGAGAAGGAGGAGGAGGGTGGAGGGAGGAGGAGAACGCAGGTGGGGGAGGAGGAGGAGGAGGGAGAGGGAGGAGGAGGGAGGAGGAGGAGAGAGGAGGAGGAGGGAGGAAGAGGTAGAAGGAGGAGGGAGAAGGAGGAGGAGGAGGAATGATGAGGAGGGAGGAGGAGGAAGAGGGATGTGGAGGAAGGAGGAGGAGGGAGGAGGAGGGAGGAGGAGGGAGGAGGTAGAGGGAGGAGGTAGAGGGAGGAAAAGAGAGGAGGGAGGAGGAGAGAGGAGGAGGAGGAGGGAGGAGGAGAAGGGAGTAGGAGGGATGAGGAGAAGGTAGGAGGAGAGGGAGGAGGAGGGAGAAGGGAGGGGGAGAAGGAGGAGGGAGAGGTAGGAGGGGGAGGATTAAGAGGAGGAGGGTGGAGGTAGAGGGAGGATGAGGGGGGAGGCGGAGGGAGTAGGAGGGAGGAGGATGGAGGAGGAGGGGAGAGGGAGAAGGAAGAGGGAGAAGGAGAAGGGAGGAGGGAGAGGGAGGAGGGGAGGAGGTAGAGGGAGGAGGAAGAGGAGGAGGGTGGAGGGAGGAGGTAGAGGCAGGAGGAGAAGAGAGGAGGAGGGAGTTCGCCATTCCGAATTCATACTCGTCTAGGTTCTGTGATTTCGGTCCTTCCATTGATTGATCTTCCCTTCTACACGACTGTAGATAACTTCCTTACACATAAAAAGATGAATTGTTATTGATATTGCCGTGGCATGGAGGCATATATATCAGCAGCAGAGCTGAACGCCTACGCCAGCCGGCACGGCACTTGATGATGATGATGATTGCCGTGTGACGATTCTGTGTAGTCACGTCATTTTCTTCCCTTTCCATAGCGTTTTGGTTCGGGGATTCTTTCATCATCATCATCATATATTTACGTACGTATTTTGGGAATGGGAGGAGGGAGGAGGAGGAAGAAGAAAAAAAAATACGACAGTTGGCAGCGATGGAATGAAAGGAAGGCGTGTAGAAAATTTCATCTCAATCGGATGGGCCGTTCGCGAACGTATAAAGGACATACATACATACATACAGACAGACAGACAGACAGACAGACGGAGATCCTAATTTATATATAAGATTACATGTCGTAATTAATATGAGTGATAATGCTTTTCCATTAGGCAAATAAATACAGATAATGTGGAATTAATGTGGAGATACGTCTTTCTCGATGTCTTTCTCATTGACGCTCTCCGGAACACCCTTAAAAATGGAGCCATATATCTTTATAATGCACCGGTTCCTAATTGTTTGACATTTCAAGAGAATGAAATAGATGTATACAGAGAGTAACACATAAAACAAAGATAGACATATCCACTTGCCGGCCGAAAACATTCTATGTCCTCTGGCATAAGCCTGAGTTGGATGAGGTCATGATCATCGCCGGCTCCTTTATCTGTTCTTGGTCGTCATAGTCTCCGTTCAAGTAGTTGAGAAAGTCAAACACCTTTGAATTTCCTATTCTAGAACAGAGATTATTACTAGCAGGGTGTGGTTTGTTTTCCACATAGACAATTAGCAAACATGATTAACTGATTTGAATTTGATAACTAATTCGCAGGATTGCAGGATTTCTTCAACTCGCAGGACATGAAAGTCTTCATATAGATAGCTCAATTCCAGGGGGTATTGTTTTCATATATTTCAGACACGGATTTATCACTAAGTGATTATCTGGTTCATTTTATTTTCAAAGTATATTAATTGACATCGTAATACCATACGTTTGTAGCAGATCCGTCCCAGAACAACGGTATCATCAGGGCGTATGTAAAAGCACTCATATCTCTGTCATTTCTCCCTCATCTTGCACCTTCATGACAAGGGTGTCTGCTATGTCATGTGCCTGGCTTGGTGTGGGTCTATCAATGCCTCTCCTTCCACGAATTATGTCTCCTATCACAGTTCTCTACAAGTCATAGTGAAGTTTCATATAACCGCAGTATGTTTGTTTCTCAGACATGGTACTGTATATGAGCCAGTTTTATTCGATGTGAGTTCACTTAAAATGTCGTTATTTGTCCTCTTCTCTGTCCGTGGTATTCTATGAATGTGTCTGTAACATGTCAACACACATGGCGTTATTTTCTTCTGTTGTAAAAGCGACATGGTGAGTGACTCACTCTGCGTGTGCCACAGGAGAAATGCATACTCTCAACAATTTCTTCTTTCTTGATGGTGATGTACCATAGGGTACATAATTATATTGAATCTCTGCATTGCTATGGCCAGTCTGTGTGTTGATTATTACACTGGCACCTTGCCGTCTTGACAGACGATAGTTTGTTAATTGTGCTTCAAAAAGGCCTAATAACTACACAGCATGGCGGTGGCGAATGTGACTTTTAAGGCCAATTCGCGCTGTAAATGTTCGTCTACAGTTGACGCATGTGAACACATGGTCATTTTCACCATCATGGACCATCTTACCTCTCATACGCTCCGTGTGTGAATTATTTGCAATAATTTTCTCTTTTGCCATTATTCCATTTCTGATATTTCAATGCCTCTATCCTTTAATTGTCTCATTTCTTCTATTAACCTGTTTCCTCTGCTATATATTTCTGATCTTTATACCTTTAATGGGAATAATGTTTTGTGCTAATAAGATAACAATGGTCTCTGGTTAACCCGGTTATCTCGCGGGTGTTGTAAGTTCTTGTACTGCCATCAGCATCTTGCAATTTTTAATGTTTACATCAGTGGTATATTCAAGCCCTATATCGCTTGCGTATAATCGTATCGTACACTTATGAAATCATAATAGGCATAAGGTGCCGGGACCACACTTTTATCAACCAATCAGCACTGCGGTGGTGATGTGGTCATCAGCATGCTGACCGCTTTCCCTCCCCAAGACACTTACCAATACATATTTTACATTGGGTTTACTTCTTAGGCAAGGTCATTTAACAAACAAAAAATCCTTCTTGTTTAGAATCGTAATTCATAACCATCGTGCCTTTAGGCAAGCGAAAATCCACCACATTACCGTGGATCTCATTGATGTATACACCGTATGTATAGTCCGTACTGACATACAAACAAAGATAAAACAAGCAAAGCTAAAAGAGTAAACCATATTCCCTTAACAATTGGAACTTGGAATGTACGCACCCTACTTGACAGAGACGGCGCGTCGGGTCCAGAGAGACGAACAGCACTGATTGGGAGAGAGCTGGGTAGGTACAACATCGACATTGCAGCCTTGAGCGAGACACGACTTGCAGAAGAAGGCCACATCTGTGAAATAGGTGCCGGCTACACATTTTTCTCGAGTGGAAGGAAAAGCGAGGAAAGACGCCAATCCGGTGTGGGATTTGCCATTAAGTCGGCCCTGGTCGGCAAATTAGCTGGATTTCCAAAGGCCATAAACGGCAGGCTCATGACCATGAAGGTGCCTCTGCTGAATGGAAGGAAGCATGCAACCATTGTGAGTGTCTACGCACCAACTATGACCAACGAAGATGATGTCAAGAACAAGTTCTATGAGGACCTGCACAATGTATTAACATATGTTCCCAAAGGAGACAAACTTATACTCCTTGGGGATTTCAATGCCAGAGTAGGCACGGACACCACCTCTTGGAGTGGCATTATTGGAAAGCATGGAGTCGGAAATTGTAACAGCAATGGACTCCGCCTCCTTCAGACATGTGCCGAACATGATCTCCTGATTACGAACACAATTTTCCGTCTCCCCATGAGAAATAGGACATCGTGGATGCACCCTCGCTCGAAACACTGGCACCTCATTGACTATGTCATTGTCAGGAGGAGTGACAGACAAGACGTCCGAGTGACAAAATCCATGTGTGGTGCCGAATGTTGGACAGATCATCGTCTCATTGTCTCGAAAATAAACATTCACATCAGGCCACCACGGCGTCCTCAAGGGGTGAAAATGCAAAAAAAGGTAAATGTCACCCGCCTAAACATCAAGAAAATGCAGCAGTCGTTTGAAAATATGCTGGAAGACCGCCTCAAGCCAAATGCTGCAGCTAAACAGGATACAGAAACAGAATGGAGAGCTCTAAAGGACATAATTTACAACACTGCTATGGAAATCCTGGGTCCAGCCCTCCGAAAGCATAAAGACTGGTTTGATGAAAATTCCGAAGACATCAACCAATTGCTGGCCGAGAAACATCTTCTCCTCAAGGCACATTTGAATGACCCAAAGTCAACATTAAAAACATGCCTTCAAGAACATTCAGAGAGTAGTGCAGCAGAAACTTTGGCACATGCGGGACTCCTGGCTGAGCAGCAAAGCTGATGAAATTCAGGGCTTTGCTGACAGACATGATATGAAAAACTTCTACGACTCACTGAAAGCGGTCTATGGTCCTACATCACCAGGCATAGTTCCCCTCCTCAGTGCAGATGGGGGAACATTGATCACCGATAAGAAAGAAATCCTTCAACGCTGGGCAGAGCATTTCAGCAACATCTTAAATGCAACTTCCTTCTTCGATGATGAAACCATCAACTGCCTTCCTCAAGTTCCTACCAATGAGACACTTGATGACCTGCCAACCATAGTGGAAGTAAACAAAGCCATCCAGCAACTCTCCAGCGGCAAGGCACCTGGTCCTGACTCCATCCCAGCAGAGATATACAAGGCAGGTGGGCCGGTCCTAACAGAGCAGCTTCACCAAGTCTTTACAAACATATGGGTGAACGAGACCATGCCACAAGATTTCAAGGACGCGTCGATAGTCCACCTTTACAAACGTAAAGGAAACCGCCAATCATGTGACAACCACCGAGGCATCTCCTTGCTTACAATTGCAGGAAAGATACTCGCCAGAATTCTTCTCAATCGCCTCACAGCCCATCTCGATCAAGGTCTTCTTCCTGAGAGTCAATGTGGCTTCAGAAAAGAACGTGGAACTGTTGACATGATTTTCGCTGCAAGGCAGCTGCAAGAGAAATGTCAGGAACAGAACTGCGAAATGTTCTCCACTTTCATTGACCTTACCAAGGCTTTTGATACAGTCAGCAGAGAAGGACTGTGGAAGATTATGGCAAAATATGGCTGTCCACGAAAGTTTGTCCAAATAGTGCGGCTATTTCATGATGGCATGCAGGCAAGAGTACAGGAAAATGGCGAACTGTCTGAACCCTTTCCTGTCACCAATGGAGTGAAGCAAGGATGTGTCCTGGCACCAACACTGTTCAGCCTCATGTTTTCAGCCATGCTGATGAATGCCTTCGAGAACGACGACATTGGAATAGACATCAACTACCGTATGGATGGAAAGTTATTCAATCTCAGAAGGCTGAAAGCTAAAACCAAAATTAACAGCGACACCGTCAGAGAGCTCCTGTTTGCTGATGATTGCGCTCTGTACGCCAACTCAGAGGCGGACATGCAACATAATGTTTCAGCTTTCTCACATGCCTGTGCCAACTTTGGGCTCAATATCAACTTGGAGAAGACTGTAGTTATGTACCAGCCAGCTCCAGGGAATAATCACACTGTGCCGAATATCAAAGTGAATGATCATAGACTAAGTGTTGTGGACAAATTCACCTATCTTGGCAGCACTGTGTCACAAGCTGCCACAATTGATGACGAAGTGAATGCAAGAATCTCCAAGGCCAGTGCGGCCTTTGGCAGACTGTACAAGAATGTATGGGACAGAACTGGAATAAGCCTGCAAACAAAGCTAAAAGTCTACAAAGCAGTTGTATTATCCACACTGCTATATGCTTGTGAAACCTGGACTGTTTATCAGCGACACGCTAGGAAATTAAACCACTTCCACACAGTCTGCCTAAGGAAGCTACTGAAGATTAAATGGCAAGACAAGATTCCAGACACTGAAGTCCTAGAAAGAGCATCCATGCCCAGTATCCACACTCTACTGATGAAGAATCAGATTCGCTGGGCTGGTCACTTGACTCGCATGCCAGATCACAGGCTCCCTAAACGAATTTTTTACAGCGAACTGCGTTGTGGTAAACGCTCCCAAGGTGGCCAGAGGAAACGCTTTAAAGACACTCTGAAAATTTCACTGAAGGCTTTTGGAATTCATCATGACACCTGGGAGGCTGCAGCCAGAGACCGAAATTCGTGGCGTGCATTATTACGCAAGGGTGCAGTCATATGTGAGGCAACCAGGACTGCAAGAGCTGTGAAGAAAAGGCAGAACAGAAAAACCACTGCAGGAAATCCTCCTCCAGAAACGTCAAGCATTCCTCGCCCACATTGTCAAAGAAAATTTCGAGCCAAAATAGGCCTTATCAGCCATCTTAAAACCCACGGCTCCATACCTTCAACCCCACTGGATGAAATGAATGGTCATCATCATTCTTGATGGACAAACAACAGTCCGTACTGTAAACGTAGCCTATATTCTTGGCACTCAAGGCCTGACAACTGTTGCCTACTGTCTGCTAATAGCGGCGCCATCAATAGCTAAAGTTGTCTGTTAGTCTGCCCGAGATGTTCCCTCCAGGTATTATCCAATTGTTGCCCCTAAAGCAGTTTCCTGCCAAGGGTATGTGATTTAACAGCGTCACAACTTTATTGTGTAGCGTTAATGCAGACAGGAATCGATTATCAGTGGTTCCTTCATTTCGCAGACAGCAACCCAAACGCCAAACCTGTGCCAGACCGTGCTAATGTCATTCCCATCTGCAGGACAGCTGAAGTGTGATAGCCTTGTTTAGAGCTGTACCCGGCCAGATGGAAGTTGTCTGCATCTGGATGTCTGAACCAGGTAGACTGGATGTACAGTGGGCTGTACGGCAGTCTGGTATGACTCTTATCACAGCTGATGAAATCTCATGAACTACCTGGAGATTGATCTTACAGTGAAGTCAACGTCGGACTTTGCATAGCTGTTCCACAACAAAACCAGTTCTTATAATCCCAACTACATTGTTTGTTGTAATGTATTGTGATTCCACTATATGTAATTGACTCAAATTATAATTAATATACTTATCCTGAATTTTATAATGATCTGGAAGATGTCATAGAATATACCCCCCAAACAGGACATACTGATTGTGCTGGGATACTTCAATGCAAAAATAGGTAGAGAGCAAACTCATAAAAAAAGTTGCCGGTATGGAAAGCCAACATACAACTTCAAATGACAATGGATGGAGAGTCATCAACCTGGCAGAAGCCAAAGGACTGCAGATCAGCAGTACCAGACTGCAAAGAAAGGATATATATATAAACAAACTTGGAAATCATGTGACAAGAGAACCTATAATCAAATAGATAACATTTTAATTAACAACAAAAATGAATCAAACATACAACAAGTTAGAAGCTATAGAGGAGCTGAGTGCCACAGCGACCACTTCCTTGTTGGAGCAAAATTTAAAAATAAAACTTACGAGAGCTTTCTATGCTAAACTACAAAGGTTACACCCAACATATAACAGAGAAAAACTACAAGAAAGTACAGTCAAAGAGAAATTTGCAAATGAAATAAAATATAAACTTGAAATTCTACAAAACCCGTTGGAGGAAAGCGTTGACCAAACTAGGTTGAACATCAAGAATACAATTTAAACTACAGCAGAAGAATGTCTCGGTGTGTTAACCATGCATAGAAAGAACAGGTGGTTCAATCAAAAATGTGAAGAAGCAGTCATTAGAAAAAGGAATGCCAAACAGTTGTGGTTTAATTACATCAACAACAACCAAAATGAAGAGCAGTATAGAACTGAATGTAAGTTAGTCTTTCCTCTTGAGCCTAAGGCGGCGCATAGGGCAGAAGTCCTGACTCTCCTTGCTTTGCGGTTCGCTGCTACCTGTTGTAGATCGTGGATGTTTACTTGGCCATTGAATGAGCCTTCTCTAATGATGGTTCTACACAGGGTCTCTCTTGGTCTTCCCCGTTTTCTTTTCCCTACCGGTGACCATATGAGGGCTTGGTAGGGGAGTCTTGTCTTGTCCATTCTGAGTACATGGCCGATGTAGTTCCAACGGCGTCTTCTTATAAAATTGGATACTGTATCTTGTTTAGTCTCGTGTCTTATTTGCGTATTGGTTCTGAAGTCTGTCCAGTGGATGTTTAGAAGTCTTCTAAGACATTTGTTCTTAAATTATCTAATTTTTTTATCTAAAGCTACCGTTGATTTCCAACTTTCACATCCATACGTTACCACTGGAATCACACAAGAGTTGCAGATTTTAAGTTTTGTGTGTTTGCTGAGTGTCTTTGATTTCCAGATGTTTGACAGTTTATTGAAGGCCCCAGATACCAGTGCGATTCTAGATGATATTTCTGGTGTTGAGTCCCCTGTAGATGTCATTTTGCTTCCTAGGTATGTGAAGCTGTTGACTTTTTCAAGAACGTAGCTGTTTAATCTAAAGAGGCTACAAAAATAGTTCGGCAGCAGAAGCGAGAATATATGAGCAATATAATCAAAGATATGGAAACTAATCACCAGAAAAACGAGTCCAGAAAGCTTTTTTAAAGAACTGAAGTCAATGAAACGAGGGCACCAACACAACACATGTGGTTTAAAAGAAAAATGGTAATATGATACATAGGCCTACCAATGAGGAAATGTGCAACACATGGAAAGAATACTTTGTTGAATTACTAAATTGTGAAGAATAATAAATAACACTTTCCCACAGGAAGCTGTTCTAACGTGTGAACCACAAATTGAAGAACCTACATTTGAAGAAATCATATATGTAATAACACGACTTAAAAACAATAAAGCAACTGGGGCTGATGGAATTGCTGCTGAATTTATAAAGGCAGGCGGCCACGCATTACATCTAAAGATGTACCAACTAATAATAAAAATATGGAGAACAGAAGAAAAATCTTATGACTGGAAAGAGTCATTTATTACTGATACCAATTTTTATTAAAGGAAGCAAGGTCCATTGTGAAAATTATAGAGGAATATCACTCATATCCATAAGCTATAAGATACTATCCGCGGTATTACTAAATATACTAAAACCATATTCAGAAGACATATTAGGCGATTATCAGGCGGGTTTCAAACAAAACAGATCAACAATAGATCAGATATTTATCCTACGAAAAATCATCATCATCATCAAGTGCCGTGCCGGCTGGCGTAGGCGTTCATGGCTCTCCATAGATCTCGGTCTTTGGTTTTCTGGATCAACTCTGCTGCTGATATTCCTCCATGCCACCGTCTCAATCCATCCAGCATCACTTCTCTTGGTCTACCTCTGCCTCTCTTCCCCTCGATCTTTCCAGTTGTTACGATGTTCTCCAATGCCTCTCTTCTCATCACATGACCGAGGAAAGCTGTTTGTCTCTGTCTTATTGTTGTATATAATGTTCTAGTTTCATTAGCCTGTTTCAGGCAGTCGTCGTTAGTTACTCTGGCAGTCCAAGGAATTCGCAACATTCGTCTCAGGAACCACATCTCTGTTGCTTCTAATTTCTTCTTAATTTGTTCATTTACATTCCAAGATTCACTGCCATACAGCAAAACTGGTTCTACATAGCATTTCAGCACTCTCTTTCTTACATTCAGTGACAGTGACTTATTGCATAAGATACTCTTCATTTTATGAAATGCGGCTTTTGCCTGCCCTATTCTGCTCCTAATCTCTGTTGTACATCTTCCATCTGATGTTATAAATGCCCCTAGGTATCTAAAATTATCAACTTGGTTAAGGATTTTCCCTTCTATTTCTATGTCACATTTTGGTGTCACCATTTTCTTTGATATTACCATTGTTACTGTTTTCTTGATATTCAAGTTGAGTCCTTTCCTTGCACTCTCTGTTACTACAACGTCTAATAATTGTTGTAGGTCTGTTGAATTATCCGCCACCAATACTGTGTCATCTGCATAGCGTATATTATTTATATTATAACCTCCAACTAGTATTCCTGGCATCTCTTTGATCTCTCTCATTATTACTTCGCTATACAGGGAGAAAAGATCTGGTGACAAGACACACCCTTGTCGTACTCCTAGCTTTATCTGTTCGTAACTACCCTCTTTATTTCCCATTTTAATTGCTGCTACTTGGTTCCAGTAAATATTCTTTATTATTCTTAAATCTTTTCCATCAGTGTTGATATCTTCCAACATTTTAATCAGTTCATCATGTTTTACTTTATCAAATGCCTTAGTATAATCTATGAAGCACAAATATATGTCCCTCTGTTTCTCTATTGACCTTTCTATTAGTGTCCGCAATGTATAAATTGCATTGTTTGTGCCCTTTCCTTCCACAAATCCATACTGTTCTTCACTAATTTCCATTTTTATTTTCTTTTTGGTTCTTCTCATTATGATTCTGAGTAGAAGCTTAGTGATATGGTTTATAAGGTTAATTGTACGAAAATCTTCACAATCAATTGTTCCTGGTCTTTTTGGTATAGCTATAAATACAGATTTCAGCATATCACTGGGTAAATATCCACTGCTGTAAATATCATTCAACATTTTGGTTAATATATCTACTCCAAATTCTCCCAAAACTTCTAATTCTTCTATTGTGATTTCATCTGGCCCAGCTGTTTTTCCTTTCTTCATACGTTTCATAGCGTCAGCGACTTCTTCTTTCAGAATAGGTGGACCTTCTAAGTTACTATCTTCTGTTAATTCTGCCCTTTCTCCTTCATATAATTCTCTTATATACTCATTCCACCTCTTCATTATAGCATCTTCCTCTAATATTATCTTTCCTGTTTTTGATTTCAAACACCCTGTATTTATTCTTATTTTTTTTCCTGTAAGCTCACTGATTTGTCTGTGCATATTTTTTGTATCTTTAATGGAATTTAATTCAATTTTTTTGCATTGCTCGTTTAACCAACTTTCTTTAGCCTTTCCACATTTATCTTTTATTTCTTTATTTATCTTAGCGTATTCTTGTTTGTCATTTTTATACTGTTTTCTTTTGTCCATCAGGTTTAAGATATCTTCATTCATCCATTTTTTCTTAGCTATTTTGCCTCTCTCTGGTAATACTTCTTTGCTAGTTTGATGAATGGAGTCCCTTAACATTTCCCATTGTTCATCTATACTCTGTATTTTAGTTATTGCATTGTACCTATTTTTCACAGTCACTCTGTATTGTTCTTGCATTTCTTTATCTATTTTTAGAACCTCTTTATTAAGTCTCATGTTCTTAACCATTTTTTTCCCTCTCTTTAATCTTACTTTTATTTGTCCACATAGTGGTACATGATCACTATTACAGTCAGCACCAGGCATTGTCTTTACATTAATTAAAGCATTTCTAAATCTTTTATTAATTAGTATGTAGTCAATTTGGTTGCGTATTTTCTTATCAGGGCTTATCCATGTGTACAGTCGTCTTTTATGGTGTTTAAACCATGTGTTTCCAATTATCATATCATTGATATTTGCCCATTCTATTAGCTTTTCCCCTCTTTCATTTCTTGTACCTAAACCATAATTCCCCACTACATCCTCCATTTTTCCCTTTCCTACTTTTGCATTAAAATCACCAAGTATTATCTTTATTTCTTGTGATCCAATTTGAGCCATCGCCATTTCTATTTTGTCGTAAAAGTGTTGTATTTCTTCATCACTACTGCTTGCTGTTGGCGCATATACTTGTATAATATTTATGTCTATTGGTTTGCCTTTGATTTTTACCATAATAACTCTATCTGAAATACACCAGTATCCATTAATTGACTTGGCTGTTTTTTCGTCTAATATTATTCCTACACCTTTTTCATGTGTATCCCCTCCAGAATAAATTATTGTGTGATTGTCAGCTATAATTTTGCCCGATCCCTTCCATCTCATCTCACTAACGCCTAGTATATTCATTTTCATGCTATCCATCTCTCTTAGAACATTGGTCAACTTTCCTAGCTCATTTAATGTCCTAACATTCCATGTTCCTACTCTAAATTTATTTATTTTAGTTAAGATTTTGCCATCAGTAGCTGGATGACGGTCTGGTGTCACCTGTGGCTCATGACTGTCCCTACCGGACGAGGATGCCCTAAGACAGCCATTAACGTCCTTCACTAACTTTGATTTATGTTTTGCCATGAAGTCTTGGGAAGATAATGTGGTGGTTTCCCCTTGCCTTCCACATTCACATGGTGGTCTTGTTACCTCTGCTTTTGACAGCCATTTCCGACTGTAAGGACAAGTGAGTGCCCTGCTCTGCTCAGCTGCAGAGTTGTCCACTTATTCCGAAAAATACGAAAAATACGAAATATACTACGAAAAATAGCCGAGAAAAATTGGGAATATAAAAGAGATCTCCATAACATTTTTGTGGATTTTTAAAAAGGCTCATGATAGTGTCCATAGGAATAGTATATGGAATGCTGTGCAGGAATTTGGAATACCACGGAAGTTAATCAACATGACCAGACTATGCATGGAAGATACTTATAATATAGTAACATATACAGGCAGGAAATCAGAACCTTTCCAAATAACATCTGGCTTGAAACAGGGTGATGCATTATCGCCGCTACTCTTCAATCTGGCTCTAGAGAAAGTTGTAAGGAAGGTAAAGGAGGGATGTGATATTGGAGGAACATCCAAGCTGCTTGGTTACGCAGATGATATAGATATTATAGGGGAAAATGAACAAAAGACATTGGACATATTGACTCACTTAAAGGAAAAAGCCCAACAAATGGGGCTGGTTATCAACCAAGATAAGACAGAATATATGGTAATTTCAAGAGAAGGAACGGATAAAAGCTCTGGCCACATACAAATATATAATATGACCATTAAAATAACGGAAACATACAAATACCTGGGTACAATCTTCAACTGCTCCAACATAATAATGGAAGAAATACAAACTAGAATCAACTCTGGAAATAATATATACTATGCACTACAACACCTGCTCAAATCAAATGTGCTATCTCGTAACACCAAAATCACAATATACAAAACACTGATCAGACCAGTTGTGCTGTATGGCTCTGAAACCTGGAGTACAACTAAAGGAGACGAAACCTTGTTACAGACCTTTGAGAACAAAGTCTTAAGACGCATCTTTGGGCCCATTAGGGATACACAAAGTGGATAGTGGAAAAGAAGAAGCAACAAAGACATTTATTATCTATTTAAGTCCCCGCTTATCACTGGTATTATGAAGGTCAATAGGCTGCAATGGCTTGGGCATATAGAAAGAACAGAAGATAATAGGGAAACAAAACTCGCTTACACTCAAGAAATAAATGACCATAGACCCCGAGGTAGACCAAGAAGACGGTGGAGAAATAATATACATACAGATCTACAAGCATTTGGAGACAACCACTCGCAAGAGTAGGTCCACCAGAAAGACGAATGGAGACGGCTTGTGTCTGCAGCAAAGAACCTCAATGACCCGGAATGCTGAAGAAGAATAAGATCCCGAATCCATCCATCCATCATGTGAGATGCCGATATGCGTGGGCTGTCATGTGGAAGAAGATACAACCTGAAATAGGGGAAGAACAATGCGGGTTTGTAGAAGGAAAGGGTACAGTAAATGCTGTGTATATGCTGCGAACAGTTATTGAACGTGCTATAGAAGTAAACAAGGATATACATCTTTGCGTTATTGACTATACAAAGGCTTTTGATAGCGTTAGACATGACAGCATGGTGGATATGCTTGCAGATCTACAAATTGATGGGAAAGACAATAGACTAATAAAAAACATATATTGGAAACAACAAGCTGCAATAAGGATTGATAGTGAAGTGGGACAGTATCAGCCAATTAAGAGAGGTGTTAGGCATGGATGTGTGATGATCTTTTTTCCCTGTACAGTGAACATATTTTCAGAAATGTAGAGGATATAAATGGAATCAGCATTGGAGGACGAAACATCAATAACATTAGATATGCAGATGATACAGTATTAATTGCAGACAATGCTCAGGACCTGCAACAATTAGTAGATGCGGTTGTTGTACACAGTGAGCAACTGGGGTTAGAATTAAATTGTAAAAAGACTCAGGTTATGGTCGTCAGTAGGAAGGAAGAAGTGCCACAATGTAATATACGAGTAAATGGAAATATTCTTCAAGTGAATCGGTACAATTATCTTGGAACAGTTATAACATCTGATGGGAGATGCCTTGAAGAGATTAGAACAAGAATCGCCATGACGAAAGTAGCCTTTAGCAAGATGAAAAACATTCTGACCAATAAAAAGATGTCAATTGAAACTAGAAAAAGAGTGTTGAGGGGATACATAGAGCCTGTTCTTTTGTATGGATGTGAAACTTGGACAATGAGCAGTCAAGCTGAAAAGCATCTGATGGCTGCAGAAATGTGGTTTCTGAGGAAAATGCAAAGAATACCATGGACAGACAGAAAAACCAATGACCAAGTACTACAGGAGACAAATGAACATCGTAGACTGATTAGAGAAATTAGACGGAGACAGTCAACATTTTTTGGACATATTATGAGAAGAAATGGGTTGGAGAACTTAGTGACAACTGGCAAGATCGAGGAAGACCGAGAGGAAAATACCTGGATGGCTTGGCCACATGGCATGGACGAGACAGGAACACTGAGCTGATCAACGACACTGGTGATCGAGTGAAATGGCGAGTCATGACCGCCCACGCTTTCCGGCATGGCACATGATTGATTGATTGTCATGTTTTGGCATCTCACTCTATCACCAAAGTCGTGGATAAGCTCCGTGTTCCTGTTTAGACCATGCCATGTGACCACTTCATCCAGGTATTTACTTCTCGGTCTTCCCCTTTGGTATCTTCCCTTCGATCTTGCCAGTTGTCGCGAAGTTCTTTAAAATATTCCCATTTACTCGTATATCACATTGGGGTGTTTCCTTCTTCCTAGTGACGATCATAATCTGTCTTCTTACTATTCAATTCTATCCCTAGTTGTTCACTGTGTGCATAAACAGCGTCTACTAAATGTTGCAGGTCCTGTTCATTGTCTGCAACCAAGACTGTATCATCTGCATATCTAATGTTATTGATGTATCTTCTCCCAATGTTGATTTCTTCCATATCTTCTGTATTACTGAAAACACTTTACTGTACAGAGAAAAGAGATCTGGAAACATTTCACGTCCCTGTCTCACACCTCTTTTAATAGGCCTAATTTAAATTTTAATAATTAAATTTTAATTTTAATCATGTTGTATGTAGACGTCTAGACTTGTTTTAGTATGTGCTATTAAATTTAGCTTCCATTATTACGTATACTGGGTAGAGGGGGGATTTTAGGGAGGAAATACGAAAGGGGGGGGGGGGGAATGACGTTCTGAAAATATGGTGTAGGGGGCACGGGCCAAAAAAGGTTGAGAATCACTGTTCTAGCACATCTCTGTGTGAGATGAGTGATAGCATTGCAATAGTCTGACCAGCCAACGCGAGGACGCCATTTTAAACTGCAGTGCCAAAATCAATACACTGTCAAACCACTATGGCCCATCACAATTAGCGGAGTCATGTTTCTATTAGCATTATTGTATTATATATTGGCTAGAACCACATATTGTGGATGTTGTCACTGTAGAATCCCCAACAAGCTCCCAAAGTGGCAGACAGACAGACCACACCTGATCCACCAGATCAGACATATAGACAGAGCAGACTGACTAGATCAGACAGACATACCGATCAAGCAGACAAGACCAGACTGACTAGACCAGACCAGACAGACTGAGAAACCAGACATATTTTCCCAGACAAGACCAGGCATACCTGACCAGACCATACAGACATACCAGACCAGACAGACAGAGAGACAGACAGACAGACCAGATATACAGACAGACAGACAGACCAGATATACAGACAGACAGTCAGACCAGACAGACCAACTAAACCAGGCCAGACAGTCAGACAGACAGACCAGACAGACATACCAGACAAAGACAGGCCAGACAGACCGACAAGACCAGACCAGACAGACAGAAAGACCAGACAGACACACCATACCAGACCAGACAGTCAGACAGACAGACCAGACAGACCAGACAAAGACATGACAGACAGACTGACAAGACCAGACCAGGCTGACAGAAAGACCAGACAGATCAGACCAGACCTACATACCAGACAGATAGACAGACCAAAACCAGACCAAACAGACCGATCGATCAGACCAGACCAGAATTACCAGACAGACAGACAGGCTCAGACCGACGAGTCCAAACCAACCAGGCATGCAGATAAGACCGGAAAAGACCAGACCAGACAGCCGACCAGAATTACCAGACAGACCGACCAGATAAGCAGTCCAGACAGACAGTCGAACGAACGAACGAAAGAACGTACGAACGTACTTTATTTTCGAAGGGTCATAAATTTGGCACGCATGCCCATCTTACATTTGTCCATTCCAATAACTCATCTTCCGTACATCAAACAACTGATTTACATGTTACATTCACATAGCAGTTGAAGGAACTTGCACAAGGGGTGTGAGAGGAGGGGGAGAGAAAAGAAACACGTGTCGATTAATTGTAAACCATTGTTCAGAGGCTGTGGGATCTACTAAGACTGTCAGGTCCAGTAAATTCCTCTAAGTCCTATAACAAGCTGAATGATCTATTGAATTCTAAAAACGGTGGAGCAGAGTTTGATGACGGAAATGAAGTTGCAGAGTGACCATGAAATGCATACATGGGCAACACACCAATACACTTAATGCATCTCTTGTAGTGCTTAGGAAGTATATCGTTATGTGGAACCTATACTCGAGACTCTGAATATCCTATACACAGACGGATACTGTCGCTTTGTGTGCCAGACCCTCAGCTGGACCCAGTCTGTTGTCACCCGTTCCAGTTGCCACCATGAATTTTAATGCTACTCTTTCGACGCATGCAAAGTTGTTTTGCTGTTTCCTTCCATTTTGGTCCATTCCCTACTCTTATGTCGCTTTAATTTACATTTTCGTCAGGAATCCAGGTTAAGGGTCGATCGCAGTATTTCCATAGAAGAATTTAGATGAAATATGACGTCATTATTGCCTAAGGTAATACCGTTGTCAAAAGTCATGTTTTCACCTACTGGTGATTGGCTATGTTAGCTAACTCAGATCCCTTTACCTACATATCCCAGAGAAAAGGAACTCAGGAAACATGTTTCTGTTATGCCTTTTACAGACACAGCCCCTGAGTACACACACACACAAAAAAAGCCATGACCTTAGTCGTTAAAAAGAGATAGATGTAGCTGTTCTGGGCACCCATAGGAATAAGAAAGATGAATTAGGATAGACAGGATAAGCTTATTGCTTAGGGACTGCATAAGGAATATACCTCACAGACTGTTATGCTCCTGGAAAGATAATTGTGAACACCCAATTTTTGTTGGCAATGCCCGCAGTTAAATATTGATTTCGACCACAACGCTAGTTTCGTTTCTCTACTCCCGTTTTGACGTCGGATATTTTATCTATGTCGAGTCTACATTTAACTTTTCCTCTCTCTTACGCTGGACTGTAGTTCAATCCTGTTAATCAATTTGATGTCTATTCGCCATGCGTCTTATAACGCTCTTTCAACCGCTTTGGCTGTGTTCTAGGATTCAAGCATTCTTTTTCTCCATTTGGCTAACATGTGTCAGGGCTACTCCAGCCATCTTATGACCAACCGTCTGCCCAGCTGAAAGTCGTTATGGGGTGTCAGGCGTGTGTTCCCACTTTACCGCCGGCTTGTACTCTCGCATGACCGACAGGCTGAGAATCGTACATCCTTGTCCGAATTAAGCGTTACCCCGTGGTTTTCGGCATAAAACGAAGCCGGAAGGTAACACCTCTACGTACCTTTTCTACTTTTTTTTGAAGTGGTGGTCCCGAATTAAGATTGTTCCTCTTTTGAGAAAAACAGATATATCAATTCTGATGCTCACATTCCTCCTTACAACTGTCGTAGTCCATCCAACATAATTTCTCTCGGTCTGTCTCTGCCTCTTTTCCCATTGATCTTTCCAGTTGTCACGATGGTCTCCTATGCATCTCTTCCCATTACATGACCAAAGTATCATATTTGCTACTTCTTAACACACACACACACACACACACACACACACACACACACACACACACACACACACATGCATTGTCATGAGACGAGAAGATGGTTTGCTTGAGTTAACATGAAGGTGAACAGGTGTTACTTGATTCCCAAGTCATATAACTGGCAGGTATTAAAGCTGTCTAGATGGATGATCCCCGCGCTGGTAGCTTACCGGGTTATGTCAGCCGGTCATTCGGAAAGCAATGGCAAACTACTAAATGTAACATTTGCATAGTAAATCAACACCAGCTGAAAGATGATGGTGTTGACTGCAACGTTCTGTAAGGGATATGCAACATAAAAAAATGGATGATGATTACATAGTACCACATCAAGGAGCCTGTGGGATCTCATGCGCACGACGAAGACATGTCCAAGTCTCTCGAATAAACTCAAAAAGACCTTTGGCTGCATTCAAAAACTCAACGATGACTTTATTCACAGTGATGCATAACCACTTACAAAGCAAAATATCCCATTAGTCGGACAAGCTCCCTTTTAGCTTAATTCGCTGGGACACGTTAGTCACCGCTACACTGCTATCTATACTTTCAATTTCTGAAATGTTCAGCTGTCTTTCCTAAGACGTTTCTCTTATTCTTTGCTAACTGCTGCTCATCCAAAAACGGCCTGAATGTTGTGAGTAAATAACATTTAAGCGAGTGCGCTGTATATCGTTTCGTGTAGTTGTCCCGACTGCTAACGTGTAAGTCCTATTGTGGATCCTAATGGTTTCGTTAAAATGTCTACTGGCTTCTGTGAGTGTGCTGGTCAAAAGTGTGTGTATCGTTGTTTCGTGGCCAAGTGAAATTGTATCCTTCGGGTTGTTAGATTACGCTTCTTTGTGACGTATTTTTATTACGCAAATTAGTACGTTTCTTACTGATTCCTTTTAGGTGGAAAAACCACTATCTTGTTAGCATCTACTAGTGTATTGATTGATTGATTGATTGATTGATCTAGGAATCGACATCACAGCATTCGGGGCATTCCCATAAGCGCTCCGTCCCCATCCTCAGCAGCTAGCGAAGAGTTCCAACACTAATAGTACCAGTAGCAATCTGATTATAAGTCCGTCTGGCCTTTCCTCTGAGCGTTGAGCGTCGGCCAGATCCCTTCGTCACTCCTCGTTGTCTCATTCTTGCCAGACCATGGTAATCCATTTGCTGCTCCGAGGTGTACACGTGCTCCCACAAGGCCGCAACCACGTCTGCCTTGTCATGTATCAATACTCCACCAAGTTGTGGAACCCTACTCATTCTTTTCTGTGATATGGCATTTATCTCTCTCTCTCTCTCTCTCTCTCTCTCTCTCTCTCTCTCTCTCTCTCTCTCTCTCTCTCTCTCTCTCTCTCTCTCTCTGTATGCATTTTCTTAAACGACGTGCAGGCCTAGCGTTGTGCGTGCCTTATTTGTATCTGGGTATGTACAATGTTAACATCACGTATGGTCACTCACCTTCACATCTCTGCACGGCAATGATGGCCACAAATACGCAAAGTCTGAGAGGCTGCATGTTGTCCAGTGTTCTCTCCGAATGAGACAAACAGCAACCAGGGACAGCTGATAAATTGTCGGGGAGATATAATGTTATGTGCATGACTTATGTAAACAATAATGGTTTCTAAATGGCTATATCATTGGAATATGACTTTACAAAAAATCAATTTAGAAGATTAACACATACTTCCAAAAATCATATATGAATATGTTACTGAATATTGTATAACGCGCTGCCCTACGCATTGTCATCATGACATACGAGTGAGACGAACCCTATTATATATGTAGATATAGAGAACATTATACAGCGATGGATTATGTCCACAAAGGTCTTGACATGAAACACCAACACAACAACTAACAATCCGTCCTACAGGAAGTGTGCTGTTTATTTGACGTTATACGTATGCACTGTTTATACCGTTTGGTGTTGATCTTTATGCGCACATACATGGCTGGTTCACTGATATATGTATGTGCTGCCGCTCAGCTGTAATACATCAATACTATTCACTGATAATATTATCATTATCTACCAGTGGTGTCTTCATATTTACCAATGCTGGTTGGATGCATGATATTGGTTCAGAAAGAAGGTGCAGATCTGGTGCAATTAACAATTCGTTACTGCAAATCTATAGGTCATTTACACCAGCCATGTTACAGTAAGTTACTGCAAGATTAAGAAACATTTCAGTTTTTTTTTTACTTCAGAAATGAGAATTTGTTACTGTAGATCTACTACAATTTGTTACTGCACAGACTAAGAGTCTATTTTTAAACTGTAGACATAGTAAAGACTATACAAAACTAAATATGTAGAGATCTTTCATCACACCCCCTCCCTCCAATTCCTCAGTGGCGAACAGGTCCTCATCCAACTCTCCCCAAACCGTCTTACTTCAGCTATGTAATGAAGCTCTGTCCATGTTCACTGCCTTTATTCATCTCTGGTGTTACTTTTCTCCTCTAGATTTTATTCAATGCCACTGCTCTATTAAGAGTTTGTAACTGTAAGCATGTTGCTGTTTGTTACTGTAAGCCTAAAGGTTTTTTTTTACTGTAAGCATGCTGCTATTTCTTACTATAATTCTAAATGTTTGTTACTATAAGACTTAAGTGTTTGTTTCTTAAAGACTAATAGTGCGTCTGCTCCTGGGGTAGAAGCCTGTCATACTAATAGGCGCGTCCACCCGATGGCTGATGGTGGAATGCATAGTTCGTCTCTAGATATTTATCTTAATATTTCGTCTAGTAGTTAGCTGTGAATATGTTGAATAGGCAGACGTGGACCACAACAATCTTTGGTCACTGAGAGAAGACGAGTTAGTTGGTGGGGCAGCTATCTCTATACAATATCTGACATCTCTATGACATGGCCATCAGCGGGTAAGAGGCGCCATATATATCCTCTTTCCCTGCTGCCGTGCATGATTTGCCAGTTGCGGGGGCACATATTCAGATCACTATATATACTTATTTATCGGTCTCTGTGGCTAAGGGCTTGCGAACGCGGCTTGTGAGCCCGTATACCCGGGTTCGAAACTCAGCGATGCTGGTTTTGTCGAAAAAAAGGTATAGGGGCGGTTGTTCAGAACATCACATCTCCGACTACGAGAATGCCTTAGCCGGCACTGTGACGAAGGGGTTAACATCCCTACTTAGCAGGCTCGATTCGCACGAAGTACTTTGGAGACCGCCATATCGTGAGCTGATGACGGAGTAGGGGGTTCGATTTCCATGCTGTTATAATCCGTCCACAGCTGACACGGGATAGGGGGGGGGGGGTTCAATTCACCTTATGTTATCACCCGCCAGGAAGGCAAATGGGTATTGGCTTCACACCTCTTGCTGTTATAACATGCCAATGTCACACCAATAAATTAATATAGCTTAGAATGCGGATTTCGAAAGATTCAACCCTCATTTGGCTTGGTAAACGCACCAGGTATACTACTCTGATGTTGTGGAAAACGAGCAGACGGACAGACTGGCTGTTGGGAGGTGTATTGGTTCATAATTAGGCAGAATTGGTCCCTTCGTTATGAACAACAAATAAATCGTCATAGCATAGATATAATGGAGCTGCAGGGAGTGAGAAAGGGCCTGACCGACACTCAGTATTCCAAGGTAACGTCTGACAGAATCAGACTGCATCTTTTACCATTAATATCGGGACACATCGCTAGCTGTTAAAGATGATTACGGAGCATGTATGGGAATATCCCGAGTGATGTTATGTCGGTGATTGACTCAACTTAATTCAACTCCCGATGGTTGATACAGACTTGGCCCGGAAGTTTTCCTCTATCTGTGTGTGGGTTTCCTTTCTTCAAACTCCCTAGGTATATGTGTGTCCATTCGTTCCCCACCCTCAGGTAATTAGTGAACGTTCCAAACTTGTGGCATGTGAACATCATATGTGGGTGTGGACGCCAGGGGAAAGCGGCCACATTAATTTTCTAAGAGCGCATATTTTCGTAAGTGTACGGCTAGACTCGCCTGCCGTCGCAGCGAACATGGGTTAGCAATTCATCATGGTGGATTCGTAGTTTGTACATCGACCTTGTGTCTCAGATCAATCCAACCTAGCATGGGCCTTAAGGGGTATGAAAAGGTCCTCTACTTTAATTTGACCTACATCTACATGCATTCATACAACCACATGTGTAAAGACTGACCCCTTTAATTGTAGTATTACAGTATGGAAAGTTTCCAAAGGCGCCGTCGCTCATAACTCTGTAGGACGCCTGGCAGTCCGTGTCTTCAACAAGATCCCCACACGATATGTTGGACAAGTCCTCAACTTTCAACTCTCATGGCCTGTTATAAAAGAAGTATCACTAAAAAGGGTCCTCTGTGGAGGGTGAACGTTTAGACCGACATCTGTAGTAAGGGAACAATAAGAACCAAACGTTTAAAATATGCAAATAGATGAAAAACGACGAATAGGTATCTCCTTATTGATATTTGATAAGGGACAATCCCGTATAGTCTTTTACTTATGGGGCAATAAGGACTCATCATTGACACCTTGCCGTCTTGACAGACGATAGTTTGTTACAGTGTGTTTCAAAAAGGCATAATAACTACAACCTATGGCGCTACATGTGACCTTTTGGGGAATAGAAGGCAGACCAAAAAGAAGACAGTCAAGAAATCAACGTGAGACTGCGTGACTTTGTTTTCATTATGAATGTTATTGCTTCACGGTGTGTAATGGAACTTTAGGGAAACTGGAGCCATGTAAGTGTGGTGTATAGAGGAGAATGTTGAGAATATCGTAGGCAGAGAGGAAAACAAATGCTTGAGTATTAGCCGCTGCTGGCAATAATAAATCACTCATCGAATACGTAATCAAAAGATGAATGAAATGCACGGGGTCCATCAATTGAAGAAGTGGAATATAGCAATCATCTTTTAGTCCACCCTTGTTGTGTTGGAGATCATTTCCACCGCCCTCTGTCTCATGTGCTGCCAATCATGTCTAATACTGACTTCCCTCATGCCGCGATGTCAAACTGTCCTTCATCTTTTCTCTTCGTCTCCCTTTACTTCTCTTCCCCTCCAACATTTCCGTCGAGACTTCTTCTTCTTCTTTCGTTCTCTTGCAATACGTCTATAACTGCAATATTATCTATTATATGAATTTAACTGTCTTTTTTTAAAGTTCACTCAGTGAACCACAGAGTATAACCCCCACTGTCGTCTCTCTGGGCCAGAAGGTTTCCCTAAATATGTTGTATGTTAAACAGTCTTTGGTATGTTGTCTGCTGTCTGCGACGCCAAACCACATGTGTACATGGCTTATTGACCAATCTTGAATTGTGTATACATGTGGTTCCATACATCCATCATGTGCCATGCCGGTCAGCGTAGACGGTCATGATTCGCAATTTCATTGGATCACCAGAGTAGTGGATCAGCTCAGTGTTCTTGTCTCGACCATGTTACATGGTCAAGCCATCCAGTTATTTACTTCTCTGTATTCCTCTTGTTCTCTTCCTCCGGATCTTGCCAGTTGCAACCAAGTTCTCTAATTTATTTATTCTCAAAACATGTCCAAAGATGTTGACCTTCTACATCTAATTTCTCTAATTAGTTTACGATTCTCATTTGTTTCTTGTAGGACTTAGTCATTGGTTTTTCTGTCTGTCCATTGTAGTCGTTGCATTCTCCTCAAAAATCACATTTCCACAGACATCAGATGATTTTCAGCTTGTCTGCACATTTTCCATGGTTCATATCCACACAAAAGTTCAGGCTGTATGTAACACCTCAACATTCTTTTTCTCATAGCACTTGACATCTTTTTGTTGGTCAGTATGTTTTTCACCTTGCAAAAGGCTACCTTCGCCAATGCGATCCACGCCTCTCCTAATAAGCTGATATTTACCGAATTCATTATCAATTATTATGGCTTGTTGTTTCCTATATGTTTTATTTATAAGTCTAATGTCTTTCACATCAACATTTTAGATCTGCTGGCATCTCTATCATGTTGACATGTCTTACTTTATTAAAAGCTTTTGTGTAGTCAATAAAGCACAGATGTAGATCTTTGTTTACTTCTATAGAAAATTCAATTACTGTTATCAGTATAGACATATAATTTACTGTACTCTTGTCTTCTACAAACCCACATTGTTCTTCTCCTATTTCGGGTAATATTTCTTCTTAACTCTTTTCGTGATAATTCTTAGCAACATATATGTGATGTGACTCATTATAATAATTGTACGATGTTGATCACATACCAAGGCTCCTGATTTCTTTGGAATTGCAATTAATACAGCATTAAATAATTCAGGAGGTATATCTCCAGTACCATATATTGTGTTCAGAAGTCTGGTGACTATCACTGGAAAGGCAAGGGACATTTTACAGCTGACAATGGAAGTCTGTTCATGTAATCTGGTAGAGACGTCGGAGGCCAGGGTGGAGTGGCAATTTGTTTTGATAAAACAACTGCAAAAGCTGTACTGGTATATAACCCAGTTAGTGATAGAATCATCACTATTAGACTTAAAGGCCGTCTAAAAAAACACAATACTCGTACAAATATATACACCTTCTTCCAAAGCAGAGGGGGACGAAAATGAAGATTTTTACAACACACTGCAAGACACATTAAATAAGATTGGTCATAATGATATAGCAATAATACTGGGAGATTTTAATTCAAAAGTAGGTACAGGAAGAGCTGAAAATGAGAGACACGTTTTATGAAAATTTGGATTGGGAAACAGAAATGATGCAGGTGACAAATTAATTGAATTTTGCACAGAAAATGAATTAATGATAGCCAACACACTTTTTAACCATAATCTGTGTCTTCTTAATATTCAGTTCGAACCCTAGTTGTTCCCTGTGTGCAACATCCGCATCTACTAAATTTTGCAGATCCTGTTCATTGTCTGCAATCAAGACTGTATCATCTGCATATCTACTGTTATTGATGTATCGTCCCCCAATGTTGATTCCTTCCATATATTCTATATTTATGAAACTATTTTAACCGTAATGGGAAAAACGATCTAGAGACATTACTCATCCCTGTCTCACACCTCTTTTAATAGGCTGATACTGACCTACATCGTTATCAATTCTGATGGCAGCTTGTTGTTTCCGATATATGTTTTTACAAGTCTAAGGTCTTTTCCACAATTTGTAGATCTTCAAGCATCCGTATCATGTCGAAATGTCTCGCTTTATCGAAAGCCTTTGTGTAGTCAATAAAGCAAAGATATAGCTCTTTGTTTACTTCTACAAACCCACATTGTTCTTCTCCTATTTCGGGTTGTATTTTCTTCCTAACTCTTTGCATGATACTTCTCAGCAGAATATTCTTGATGTTGCTAATTATACTAATTGTTCGATGTTGATCGCATTCCAGGGCTCCTGGTTTATCCGTGATTGCAATAAATATAGAATTGCATAATTCATGAGGTATATCTCCAGTATCGTATATTGCGTTCAGCAGTCTGGTGACATGGACTATTCCATTTTCTGCTAAGGCATTGATCATTTCTATTGTGATGTTATCTGTACCCGGGGTCTTGCCAGTTTTCGTATGGTTAAGAGCATTCTGAACTCCCATCTTCAAAATTGATGGACCTTCATTATTATGTATGATCTGATCTTTGTCTATTATGATTTTGCTTTCTTTGGTTTTTAGGCAACACGTTGATGTGTGTGTATTCTTTTGTTAGTGATGTCATTAATTCTTTTGTGCATTAATTTGGTATTCCGGGTGTTGTTTTCAATTTCCTTGCAATTTTTCCCAAGCCATGTTTCTTTTGCCTCTTTGCATAGCTTCCTAATTTCCTTGTGAATCTCTTCATACGTGCTACTGTTATTTTTTTTTTATTTTTTTTTAGTTTCATGAGTTTTAAGATGTCTTCCTCATCAATTTCTTGTGTCCTATTATCTTTATTTTTTGGGATGGTTGTTTCTGCAGTCGGGTTGGGGACGCGTGAGTGCGTGTGGAAGGTGTGGTTGAATATGTCTTGACTGATTTCTTTAAATATTTCCCATTGTTCACTGACGACTTGAAATGATATTTCCATATCGGACAATGCATAGAATCTGTTCTTTACTTCTAGGTTGAATTTATCTTTTATCCCTTCACTCGTCAGTGCCTGTGGATCAAATTGTGTGTTTCTTCGTGAGTATTTGACTTTCTTTATTTTTATATGTAAAACGCTTACGATTAATCTATGGTCGCCGTAGCAGTCTGTGCTTGGTATAGTTTTTTAGCGGCTTTTAAGGCATTTCGAAATATTCTGTTGATGAGAATTTAATCAATCTGATTTCTGATCTTATGATCAGGACTCCTCCGCGTCCATAATGTCCTTGGGTGCTGTTGATACCAGGTGTTTCCATTAATCAAATCATGCTCTTTCTCCCACTGTAAACGTCTACAACCTCTTTCATTCTGTCTCCCTAGTCCATACTTGCCTACCATGCATCCGTCCTGATGATTTCCAACTTTGGCATTCAAGTCACTCATTATGATATTTGCTTCAGAATTCTTGCATTTCTTGAAGGATTCTCTAAACATTATAAAATGCATCGATGCTGTCATCACTACTGTCTGCTGTTGGTGCATAAACTTGTATGACAGTGGCATCAAAAGGTCTTCCACTCAACTTCACCAGTAACACTCTGTCTGATACAACCCTATATTCTTTGATCGATTTTGCTCTCTCTTTATCCATTATAATTGCTACTCCTCACTTTTGTTTCTCTCCACTAAAATAGATTATTCAATATTCCTCAGATGTCATAATGCCCATTCATGTCCATCTGGTCTCACGTATATATTTAATCTTGTCATCGTCCTACTGGCACCTATTGATCAACAGAATGGACCAGGACAGTTAAAGCTACTCAGTCACACACACAATGCACACGGAGTCAAGCTTACTATGCGTTCCTCCTTAGAGCGTTTTATTGTAGATGGACGAAGCGTCACAAAGATCCCACAGGGATTTGTTTAATGTAGTAGGTATCTGTATAACTTAGTAATTGAAAAAAAAATGACAGCTAGGCACTCAAGTTCTGGCGTACTGTATCTCTTCTCACGTGTTGTTATTTTTCGACTGACGTACATGATGGTGTGAAGGATTTTTTTTTATAGGCCTGGAGCAAACTTCCCGACCCCGCAATTCCACTGGCGCCCCTTCTCACTGTAGAGAGCAAATTGGGATTAGGCAATCTTAGAATAGGGAGGTTCGAAAAAATATGTTTATATTTCTGCAAGTGCTATATCTAGATATAGACACTCTTTATAATTTTGTTCGGCTGATTTTTTGTCAGCAAGTTTGTGAAAAAATCTGTCAGTTCTGAAAATTTGGTATGAAGTTTCTGTAATAATTTACTGGTCCTAATAAACTTCGGACTTATTTCTTCGTTTTTGGTATATCCAAGTTGACAATGTTGGATACAATTTTGTCGTCAGTCGTTATGTGTCCGTCAGAAATCTTGTAGCCTAGAAAGTCAATTTCGTTAAAGCTGATTTCCCTTTGCTTAGCTTTATCGTGAGACCATGCTGTTTGATTCTGTCCAAGACTTGTGTGAGTGTTGTAATGTGATGTGTCATGTCGTTTGTGTGGATGCAAATGTAGTCTATGCACGTTTGGATGTTTGCTATGTCGTGTAGTAACAGTCTTATAATTCTCATAAATAAGGCGACCGAATTGACTAATCCGAGTGGCATACGTACCCATTCGTATAATCCCCACATTGTGGCGAATGCTGTGAGATGTATAGATTCGTCCGTCATGGATATTTGACAGTACTCCTTTGTCGTGTCCAGTTTTGAGACCAGTCTGGCGTCTGTGATGTTCATAAGAAGGCTGTCACAATTAGGGATCGATTCTGCATCTGTTAGTAATTGTGTGCAGCTGTCTTGATCTGCTCTGGTAAGTTTCGGTAAGAGGTAGATATCTGCTACTGTGTCTTTCGTGTCTACTTTTGAAACTGATATTTCGTCAGTTGCGTCAGTGTCTGTGTGGTCAACTAGTGTGCCGATTGCTGCTGTTCTGCCATGTTCTTGTCGGCGATTTGTTCCTATTGTTGTATGGTTTCCACATGTTTACTTGAGAACTTTTCTTACTGTCATTAATTAGCATATCGTCATGGAAAATTGGTCTTTGTTGGACAGTTATAGCTGGTCCAGCTATTTGGATAGTAAATAGCATGGTGTTGTTTATGAAACTGTAACAATATGCTCTAGGAGTGACATTGGAAAGCAGTGATATAGTACCAACAAGTATATGAATATACAATAACAATGTTAATAAAGACATCTTCTGTGTTTGTTCATTGATTTTCTTTCTTTGTGTTCCCGAAAGAAAATCTGCTGTATGCATTAGCTGCTTTTTGTAGTTTGCATTTTGTAGTGCGGTTTGACATTTCTGTAATGCTCGCTTATCTGTTCTAGAGCTTCGTTCTTGGTTCTCTCTTGCTTTAGATTTATTGTTGCTTTCGTATCGGCGTTGGCGTGTATCCATTTGTCGTTCCAGGCATTAATTTCAGGTTCTGAAAGGTCGGTTACCCCTGAGAGGTTTCCGATAATGAGGTCACAGCACGGATTGTTAAGTGCTGCGCATTTTACTCTGCCTGACAAAAAAGGTGATTGAATATTTGCCCTGGCTAGTGGGCATTTTTCAATGTTACTTGCAAGGTTTTACATGTTATGTGTTTAAATATGTAATTTTAGGTTCTACTATCGTTTTCCTAAGTCCGACTAGTGTAGAGCCGCTGCGCCGTAACATATTACATAATTTGTTGTTAACTTACCCTTGATGGGTTTTTAATGTACCTTTAGAATCTGTCACAGAGTTAACATCTTTGTTTGTGATAGGTACGCTATGTCCACAGGTTGAGATGCCATTATTATGGAACTGGTTGCATGTATTGCATTTATCTAATCTGAATGTATCTATGACAACTACAGCATTACCATTTTCATGTTCTTATTCATCTTCTGAAGAAGAACTTCTTATTATTGCTGCGTTTGTTCTACTTAGTAACTTTCTACCCTCACACAAGGATTGCCAGTGCCCAACAGATTTATAAAAATAACAATTTGTTAGCCTTTTATAGATGTTGCGCTTGTCCTTTTGTTTATTTACCATCGTTTGTAAATAATTGTGGTAATTGGGGTTTTGGTCGAACATTTCGTTTTCCCCATGTTGATTATGGCGGTATTTACACTGGTTAATTTTAGGTTTCGTTAACTCGTTATTCCTGTTATAACTGTAAGGTTTAGGCTTGTTTATTGTAGCTGCAGCAACACATTATGTATCTTTACTAATGTTAGAAAACATGTCTCTATTAGCAGTAAAGTATGCAGATCCCTTTATCTGCATTTCTTGTATGGAAAGACATTCATTTTCATGACAAAAAAATTAGCAAAAGCTGGTGGCAATCAAGAAATTAACTTATCTCATAAAATAAGGTCTTTAAGGAGATCAAAATTGTTATTTATTAAATATAAGGTTGCCATTTACTAAAAATGTCCTCAGAAACATAGCCTAGGAACGTTTGTGTGGATTTAGGGCTTAGTTTTGAGAATTGTACTCTATACCCTGTTCTATGTTATAGAAGATGTTGCATGATGCGAGATTTAATGTAATCATTAATGTAATCATAATCTTTTGTGATGTCTAAAGGTATAGTTTCAATTACCTTTACAGGTTCCCAAGAAAGATGTTTCATATATATTATATTCCAATCTATTTTTTGGGATATCGTAGTGTGTCAGGATTGTTTCAAAATTCTGCGTCCATGAGATATGCAGTCGCCTATGGCGAATTGTTATTACGATTCCCTGATATTTCTTGAATGTATTTTCTTTTTCTTTACTTTCTATGTTCCTTGTTTCTATGTTGTTTTGTGATTTTGTTTCTAGCTGTTTTAATTTGATTGGTTCTTCTAGCTCTTCCTTTTTTACTTGAGCATTTATTTCTGCTTCTGTAATTTTTGTTAAATTTTCTAACTCTGCCTGTTTATTCTTACTATCTATTTCTGCCTGTTTGAGGTCTATTTCTGCCTGTTTATTCTTACTGTCTATGGCTGCCTGTTTATTCTTACTATCTATTTCTGCCTGTTTTAGGTCTATTCCAGCTTTCTTCATTTCTCTGTCTTTCGCTCTTTCATTTCTTTCAGTTTGTTCTTTTAGTTTATTCCCATTCCACTCTACTAAAGCTTTTCATGTAAACCCGCATTTGATACCCATTTCCATGAATTCATTTAGAGTTGTTATATTGATTTTTTGATAATTTACAATTAAAAAAGGTATTAACTGTGAAAGAAATACAATATAATTTATCTTAACTAATACACGTTTAGAAAACAAAACAGTGTGCGGATCTAACGTATAGGCAGAAATGAAAAACAACTTAGCTGTAGATAGTTTCAGGAGTTTTCTTTCAGGCTTGAGTACACACCACTGGTTGAAGAGCGTGTTTTCTCGCTGTAATCTTGACTCGCTTACTGTAGCGGATCTGGGGGTGGAAAGAAATTTATTATTTTGTCCATGGAATTCTGTCATCGGTTTGTCCGTTGCAAATCTACTCTCTCGTTGATGTCTAGGATTTGAAATTTGTATGCAAAGTCATGCATTGTTGTAGGGTTCACAAACCGGTCGATGCACCGATTCCTGTCATGGTCTTACTGGTACCTATTTATCAACAGAATGGACCAGTCCGAGCATACTTTGTCTCGCACAGTAGTATTCACTGGTACACTCTCAATTATACAAGCATAGCAATCTACATCTCTTTCACTCGTCTAGGTCTGTCATCGTCGTTAGCCTAACCCGTCTGCCGGATCATTGGTCCGGTCCGTTGCATCACGGATTCTCACGTCCCGTAATTCCTGTCTTAATTGCGTTTGTCCGTCTGTCTCGGGTCTGAGCTAAGTTACAGGCTCTCTTGTCCTTAATCCCGTTGTCTGTCAACAGTCGTGACCTGTCCCAGTACTTCTCTCTTTCTGTCTCACCCTGCAGTCAATGTTGACTACTGTCTGTCCTCTATACCGTCCTGTCAGTACTGTCTTTCTACACTTGGGTCTCTGACAAATCTTCTCATTTCATTCTTAATGGTATCAAATTTTCAATACTACCCACTCTTACCTCTCGACCGGCACAGTGAACAAATTTGGGTCCGACGTCGGGTCTATTGTAGGTGTTGATTAACGGATTACGCCACACAAGTTGGTGACTATCGTCCGGTCTGTTATTTTCTTCCCAATTTGTACAACAATGCGGAGTTTCGTCACTTTGGGATCTTATTGTTGTTAATTTACATACGGGAGGTTACGTTTGGGATTCAATGTTGATTCACCGCTCTAACAATATTAAGGTCATGAGTAGATATCACTCTAACAATCAACTTGATGATATGGACTTCGCCGACGGCATTGCTCTTCTCTCACACACGTGGTCACATGCAGGGGAAACTCATCATCGTCATCATCATCATCATCGTGTGCCATGCCGATACGTGTTGGCGGTCATGTTTCGACATCTCACACGATCACCAGAGTGGCGGCTCAGCTCTGTGTTTTGTCTCTACCATACCTCGTAGCCAAGCCATCCAGGTATTTACTTCTCTGCTTTCCCCCGTTTATCTTCCATCAATGATGGGAATCACCAATGTAGAGTTCGATTAAACACACTGCAGTAAACCAAGAGGTGAGGAAACCGCTGATAACACACAGAGGGAGAACATGAGGACAATAAAACTAGACACTCTCTTGTGTGGAACCCAGGGGGCAAACAACATAACGGGAGGCATAAACACATACGGGTTAGATAATTACAGAAAACGGTGTATAATATTGGGATGGCATAGAGGGAGATGCAGGAGATAACACGGCATAGAGGGTGATGCGGGAGATTATACGGCATAGAGGGAGATGCAGGGAATAACACGAGCTAGAACATACGTGCGTGTCTGGTTCAGGACGTATACCCGTTTGAGGGGTAGAAGGCAAACCAAGAAGAAGTCAAAGTCAAGCAATCAACGTTAAACGTACGTGGCTTGGTTTTCAGTATCAATGCTGTTGCTACACGACGTGTAATGAAACTTTACGGAGACTGGAGGCATGGAAATATGGTGTATAGAGAAGAATGTTGAGAATATCGTGGGCAGAGGGGAAAGCAAATGCTTGGGTATTAGCCTTAGATAACTCATGGAATATGTAATTAAAAGGTGAAAGTAAGGTATGGGGTACATCAACAGAAGAAGTGGACTACAGCAATCAGCCTCCCTCGCCGTGTATTCCAGCGTTCTAGTGTTGGAGATCATGTCCACCGCCCTCTGTTGCTTGTGCTGCCAGTCATGTCTAATATTGATTTTCTCCCATTTGACGATGTCACACTGTCCTTCATCTTCTCTCTTCGTCCTCCTTTACTTCTCTTCCCCTTTAATTTTCCCGCCAAGACGACATTATCAAGCTTTCCTCTTCTCGTTAGATGTTCAAAGAATGTGAACAGTCTACTTCTGACTTCAACCCTTTAAGGCAACTGGCTATCTTTCTTCTGGCTTTTGCTATTGCTTTTTTTTTAAATGTGTTTCTCCATGTCAGCCTGTCGTCGAATGTTACTCACAGGTATGTAAGTTCTTTGTCTACTCTTAGGGGTATTCCATTTATCTGGATGATCTATGCCTTTTGATTTGGAGAGAGGGTAAATTGAGTGGTGCTGCACTTGTCAGTGTTTATTCTAACACACCATCTATTTGCCCATGCAACAAATGCATCAACAGCTCTTTGTAGCGATCTGGTGGCCACTGATGCATGTTCATTTGTGCTCCGCAGAACCAGGTCATCAGCGTACATTGCCAGATTAATTCCATGCGGTAGATTAGCAATAAGATCATTGATGAAGATTAGAAAAAGTGTGGGGGACAAGATAATAATAATATGTGTTTAAATCGATGAGAAGTGGGAAATATATTCAATATAATAATAGTCACACTGGTTGATGTGACCGTTACATAGAAAATATATTCGCTTTTTGAAAGGCGAAATGTGAGCCTCATCGAAGAATTTTATTTTACAAATAAGTAAACACCACTGGGGTTCATTATAGATGCGCACATGAAACAGACGGGAACCGACAAATAGTGAGGTTGTATAATATGCTGATATTAAATGCGATCGTTATTGTATGATCAACTTATCGACCCATGTGAACGAACGTCTGCTATTGTTTATCTGACATGCAAGCAAGTCAAATAGTTTTCTATTTTTGCCACTAGTTAATTGCCAGTTGCTGTGGCTATGTGAACGTGACATTTTACGCAGATATTACTTTGATTCGATGTAGTTTACTATGGTCACACACACGCGCGCACACTCACACGAACACGCAAACAAAAGCACACCCACACACACACACCACACATTCACACACACATTCACACACGCTCGCTCGCACACACACACACACACACACCACACATTCACACACACATTCACACACGCTCGCTCACACACACACACACACACACACACACACACACACACACACACACACACACACACACATACGTTATCGCAATGATGAAATGCAAGTATAATTATTATAGAGGTGAATACTATTGGCAGGACATTGAAGGAGCTGCAGCAGAACAACAGATTGAGCGGTTTGGTGTGTTTTGGTTGAGGGACTGTGCTATCGTGGATATTAAAGTGTTGAAGAAGAAGAAGAAGAAGAAGAAGAAGAAGAAGAAGAAGAAGAAGAAGAAGAAGAAGAAGAAGAAGAAGAAGAAGAAGAAGAAGAAAGAACAAGAACAAGAACAAGAACAAGAACAAGAAGAAGAAGAAGAAGAAGAAGAAGAAGAAGAAGAAGAAGAAGAAGAAGAAGAAGAACAACAACAACAACAACAACAACAACAACAACAACAACAACAACAACAACAACAACATCAACAACACCAACAACAACAACTAGAACAACAACAACAAGAACAAGAACAACAACAACAGCAACAAGAACAAGAATAACAACAACAACAACAACAATAACAACAACAACAACAACAACAACACGAACAACAACAACAACAACAACAACAACAAAAAGAACAACAAGAACAAGAACAAGCAGAAGAAGAAGAAGAAGAAGAACAACAACAACAACAACAAGAAGAAGAAGAAGAAGAAGAAGAAGAAGAAGAAGAAGAAGAAGAAGAAGAAGAAGAAGAAGAAGAAGAAGAAGAAGAAGAAGAAGAAGAAGAAGAAGAAGAAGAAGAAGAAGAAGAAGAAGAAGAAGAAGAAGAAGAAGAAGTTATTACGAACAAACGAACGAATGAATGAACAGACTTTATTTTCACAGAGTAACAAATTGGGTACGCAGGCCCGTCTTATATTTGTCCCTTCTAATCACGCGTTTTTCGTTCATCAAGAATGCATATTACATTCACACAGGAAAAACAAAGCATACACCTTATGCATGTACACATACGCACACAAACATATACGCACATACACACACATACACGCACATTCATGTAAACACACATGTACGCACACATAAACACACGTACATATATACACACACAAGCACACACGTATACACACATGTACACAGATATACACCCATACACATATAGACATGCACACACACATATATTCGCACACATAAACACACACACACATAGACACACACACACATACCCATCCATCCACACGCATAAACGCTGCCTCACATAATCACTAAAACAAATTAGAATAAACTCCCACACCTCACACACACACACACACACACACACACACACACACACACACACACACACACTGTCGACTATCGTGAGTATCCTCCCAAGAATATTCAAAATTTGGACAAAATGTAAAAATATGGAAAATATGGAAAATGGTGATGAAGATATGTTATTCATTGTATAACGTAAAAAGAAATAGTGGTGCAATTCAGTAAGATAATTCCTGGAATTGACATAAACATGATAAAATAAGCAGTGCATGTTAAATTCTATTGGCAGTAAAAATGCTAATATGAAAGATGAGGATAAAGAAAAATATATGGCATAATGAAATGCTTGCGCTCAGCGCTCTCTCTCTCTCTCTCTCTCTCTCTCTCTCTCTCTCTCTCTCTCTCTCTCTCTCTCTCTCTCTCTCTCTCTCTCTCTCTCTCTCTCTCGCTTTTACGCACTCACTCACACACTCGTCCTCTCTTGAAAACGCACATACTCAATATTCACTCTCACTCAATCTCTCACTCACTCTCCCACTTACATTCACTCTCCTACTCTCTCTCATTCTCACTCACTCATTTACTCTCTACATCACACTAACTCACTCTCTTACTCTCACACACAGCCAAGCAAACACTCATTCACCTTTTCA
Source organism: Cepaea nemoralis (assembly GCA_014155875.1). Lineage (NCBI taxonomy): Eukaryota > Metazoa > Mollusca > Gastropoda > Stylommatophora > Helicidae > Cepaea > Cepaea nemoralis. The sequence goes on along the minus strand of JACEFZ010005989.1, from coordinate 182,086 downwards.
TGCACTCTCTCACTCACCCACTCTCTCTCTTTCTCCATCTCTCTCTCTCTCTCTCTCTCTCTCTCTCTCTCTCTCTCTCTTACTCACTCACTCGCTCTCACACTCATTCATTCACGCAATACACGCATACCCAGAAATTCTCTCTCTCACTCACTCACGCTCCCTTACTCACTCACTCACTCGCTGACTCTCTAACTCACACTCACTCACTCACTTTCTCACTCTATCACACAGACAGGCAGACACACAACACAACCCCTTTCTAACATTCACTCTTTCTCTCACTCGATTTCTCACACATAAGTGCACACACTCACACACAATCACTTTTACACTCACTCAGGCACACGCGCATGCAAACTCTCTCACTCTCTGTCTCATACTCACTCTCTCACTCGCATTCTTTCTCACTCACTCTCTTACCCACTCACACACACACACACACACACACACACACTCACACACACATACACAGTGAAGAATGATAGTGAAAAAAATGATACCAAAAGGTGACTTATGGAGGCACATAGTCGGGATGAAGTAAGTATTGAAAGAGTGTTCGGTTGAATGTGTAGGGTCTCATTGTAGTGAACATGAGAGCTCCAGTTTAAATGTCTGTCAATTAAAAGACCTAATGTTTTATGATATTTACATTAATTATAGGTAACGTGTCCACATGGAGCTCGAGCGGTGCCCCAGTTATGGCTAGGGTCTATAGTTTTTGTCTGGTCGTTATTAGCATATATGTGGTTTTGTTGATGTTAATTAACATGCGGTTTTCATTGCTCCATCTACTAAGGTTATCAAGTTCGTTTTGTAAAGAACTCTCTACGTCACTACGGTTCTCTTGACTAGTGTGTATAGTGCAGTCGTCGCAAATAGGCCACACCAAGTATTGAGATATAAATGAAGATCGTCAATACAAACTGTAAAAAGCAGCGGACCTAGTATTGAGACCTGAGGCACACCGATATTATGTTGTGTGGGTTTTGATAGACAGTTATTTAAGGACACTACTTGTTGTCTGTCGGATAAAAATGGCGTAATTAGATTCACCATAATGGTGCTAGTTTTCATTTGTTTTAATTTTCTAATTAAAATATTATAATCTACCGTATCAAAGGCTTTTTTTTTTTACAGTCTACAAATACTGCTCCACAAATGATGCCATTGTTGATAGAAAGATGCCAGTTGTCGGTCATTTTTGTAAGGGCACTATGGCAAGAATATTTAGGTCGAAACCCAGATTGACTGCCAATTATTAGATTGTTGTTAATTAAATGGAGTAATGTTATTTTATGTATGCGTTTTTCAAATGGCTTCGATAGCGACGATAGTAAGGATATAAGTCTATATTTACCCACGACGCTATTATCTGTTGAGCCATTTTAAAGTAGAGGATAAACTTTAGCAACTTTAAAGGCAGATGGGAAGTAGTTTTTGGACAGGCACTGGTTATATATGAACGTTAAGTACTCACTAATAATTGATGCAGCACACCGAATAATTATATTACTGATACCATCTATGCCTTCTGAATTTGTTGCTTTGAGATTTGAGAGATATTTATATACTTCTGCAACAGACATCAAGGGAATCTAAGGGTGAATATTTCTAGAGGACTTGCCATAACAGAATGATGACAGTGAACTTAAATTACATACTGAGTCTGATATTAGGAACTTTAGATTCTCTATTTCTGACTGAAAGAAGCAACTGAAATCCTCGCATGTTATCGTGTTTTTTATTGCTGACTCGGAAGCGTGTTACTTGTTGGTTAGCGACCCTTCGATATGTTTGTGTTATTTCATTTATCTACAATCATATTTTTGAAATGATCTTTCTTTATCTTACGAATTTCATATTTAATTTTATATTTCTTAGTCTGCGGTAATTGATTCAATCTTTATTTATGTGTGCTGGGAAGACCAAGAATCAAATACCTGGATAACTTAGCCACGTGACAGAAACACAGAATTGATTAACGACTCTGGGGTTCGAGTGTGATGGCAAAACAATGCACCCCACGCTTGTCGGCATGGCAGATGATGATGATGATCTCGTTCTCTTATGATTTCGAGAACTTTGCTAATGACCCATGGGGATTTATGTTGATTCTTGACTGGAACGTCTTTGACCGGCACATGTTTATATTGCAGAATGTCTTTGTCCAGTAAGCTAGTGCATCACCCGGATCAGGAAGTTGGTAAACATGTTCAAGGGCGGAATTTTTTTAAAGTCGTCTAAACATAAATTTTGGTTGAGAGCTTTAAAATGTCTAAATTTGATGCTTAAATGTTTATTTTTAGGAGTTTTGAACCCAATTTTCCACCATGTACAACATATCTGGTAATGGTCACTAACTGCACTAAAAGGAACAGATCATTCAATACTATTAACTGGAAAAGTAACATATATGATGAATTATAGTTGATGAGGTGTCTATAACCCTTTTAAGAACTTAATAATAGATAAAACAAACACTAAATCCATCCATCCATCCATCCATCTATCCATCCATCCATCCATAGGACCCGGTCCGGCTTTGCCCAGCCCCTTGCGGGGAGCGTCTCATTTAATTCATATTCGGCCCCTGCTCCCGTTCTCCCCGTTCCCGGAAATATTGCGAACAGATTGGAAGAGAACAATCTTCATCTCAATAACTAAATAGGGCAACTATTGAACGTAAACGTACCAAGATATCACGAAAACCCGATAAATGCTGTGTTGACTGTATAGATGTCGAAGAGAAATACAAAGATGAGTTAGAAAATTATCATCTATTTAAAATAGATGCACTATTTTTATGAAAACTTTGAAAATGCCTTAAAGATTTTATCATGATATATTATAACGCAACAGAAGAAAAAGAAGGAGGAGGAGGGGGGAGGAGGAGGAGGGGGAGGACGAGGGGAGGAGGAGGAGGGGGAGGAGGGGAGGAGGATGATGGAGAAGAAGGAGGGGGAGGAGAAGGGGGGGAGGAGAAGGGGAAGGAAGAGGAGGGGGAGGAGGAGGAGGGAGGAGGAGGGAAGAGGAGGGAGGAGGAGGATGAGGAGGGAGGAGGGGGAGGAGGAAAGGCATATGCCTGTCGATAACTGTAGCGAAAAGGTCCACCTATTTGAGAAATATCCAACAATTATACATATATAGCAATGCTATTAGAAGTTATTTCCCCTATCTATATATTCATTATAATGTAAATTAAAATATTAATTAATATTAACCGTTTTTACACTAACAAACTATGGCAGTTGGCAGCACGGGAATGAGAAGAAGACGTGTAGAAAATTTCATCTCAATCGGATAGACCGTTTGCGAACGCATAAAGTATATACATACAGACAGACATTGCCTTTTATATATATATATATATATATATATATATATATATATATATATATATATATATATATATATATATATATATATATATATATATATATGTATATATATATATATGTATATATATATATATATATATATATATATATATATATATATATATATATATATATATATAATGTCAGGTCTTAGTCAGATATGACTGAGCTACCGTATGACAGTAGACGGTACTACCTGCTTTCTGTCAGCGCCGAATGTTGGGCGGCGCTTACCAAACCCGACACCCCACATTGTGCCAACGGCTTCGGGCGGAAGAGCGCAATTGGGAGGGTACTAGCCTTATCCTGGTGCGAGGAAATGCAACCCAAAGACAAAATTAGTCATGGCAGGGCAGACCAGGCCCTAAGCCTTGGTTGGCAGCTGGTCTAGGATCGAAGCTCCGACAGGCGGACAGTTAGAGCATTGCTTTGCTGATCCGGCAGCTTCTGCAGCTTGTCTTGTTCCAGATTATAGGTGTTAACTTTCCTCTGGACTGAACTAGGCAGGCCGAGAGAGGGATCATGCTGCATGGGCAACACATGGTTTCTTTAATTTAGCCCAGGCATTGTGCTATGGAGAGGCAATAACTCCATCCCTGGTCTTAACCGGTCTCGGAATCAAAGAGAGAGGCAACTGTTACAAATATTGACGATGTGAGAAAAACGGCTGTGATTGATGCTGAACTCAATCGTCTTAACATTGATATTGCTGGCCTGCAGGAGACTCGCCTCGCTGAGGAAGATTCACTCAGGGAAAATAATTACACCTTTTTTTGGAAGGGAAGAGGGCAGGCAGATAAAAGGCAACATGGTGTGGGCTTTGCAGTGAAGAATTCGATACTGGGAATGATTGATATCCCAGCTGGAGGTAATGAAAGATTATTATCACTGCGCTTGGCAACCTCTTGTGGATTTGCCACCATTCTCACTGCATATGCACCGACACTCGCTTCCTCTGATGATGTGAAGGATACGTTCTATGAGCAGCTAGACTCTGCGATCAAGGCAGTTCAAAAATCCGACTACATTTATATGCTCGGTGATTTCAATGCTCGTGTGGGCAAGGACTCGAGTTCATGGCCAGTGTGCCTTGGAAAATACAACATCGGTCGCATGAATGATAATGGGCAAAGGCTGCTGGAGCATTGCACTAGAAATGACCTATGTATTACAAACTCCTTTTTTGAAACAAAAGAGATGCATAAGGTCACATGGAAACATCCAAGATCCAGCCATTGGCATCAGCTGGACTTCATTATCACACGGAGACAACATCTGAACCATACATCATTAACTCGAAGTTACCACAGTGCTGACTGTGATACAGATCATTCTTTGGTTGTTGCAAGGGTTAGACTGAGACTAAAGAGAATCTACACAGCTAAACACAAGTCTAGCCCCAGGATTAATATTACTAACTCTCACGATCCTGGAAAGTGCTTTGAATTTCAACAGCAACTTGAAGACGCTTTCAATGATACACCAGAAAATTGTACAGTAAGTGAAAAGTGGGTTCAACTTAAGGAAACTCTTTTTAATACTGCCGTAGGGGTTTAAGGCACTGTGGATCATAAGAGGCAGGACTGGGTTGCGGCAAACATCCAGAATCTGCAGCCCTTGATTGATAAAAAGAAGATAGCTCTCTTAAGAAACAAGGAAAGACCAACGCGTAACACTCTGAGTGAGCTGAAGCAAGCGAGGAAGGATGTACAAAAGGCTGCCAGGCAGTGTGCGAATGACTATTGGATCAAGTTATGTGAGTCCATTCAAATCGCAAGTGATAAGGGAAACATCAGAAGCATGTATGAAGGGATAAAGGAAGCCTGTGGTCCAATGATCAAAAGAAGTGCACCTTTGAAAACCTTGACTGGAGAAATCATCACTGATAAGAAACAGCAGATGGATAGATGGGTCGAGCACTATTTAGAGCTTTATTCAAGTGAGACCAAGCTAGCGGATGATGCCCTCAACGCCATAGAGGCCCTGCCAACTCTTGACGACCTGGACACACTTCCCACTATAACAGAAGTTAAGTGTGCTATAAATGAGCTTGCATCTGGCAAGGCTCCAGGTAAGGATGGGATTCCAATAGAGGTAATCAGAAGTGGGCAAGACACACTCGCTCTACAGATCCACCAGCTAATAGAGCTATGCTGGCGAGAAGGACAAGTCCCACACGATTTCAAAGATTCAAACATCATAACGCTGTACAAGAACAAGGGAGATCGGAGCGACTGTAACAACTATAGGGGTATCTCACTTCTGTATATTGTTGGGAAATTATTTGCCAGAATTGTCCTGCACAGACTTCAAGTCCTGGGATATCAAGTCTACCCCGAATCACAGTGCGGCTTCCGTCAGAACCGGTCTACCATTGATATGATATTCTCATTGCGACAGATGCAAGAAAAATGCCGGGAACAAAATCAGCCACTGTTTATTGCCTTCATCGACCTCACAAAGGCATTCGATTTGGTCAGTCGTGAGGGTCTGTTCAAAGCACTAAAGAAGATTGGCTGCCCAGCAACTCTTCTGTCCATTGTGGAATCGTTCCACACAGGCATGAAGGGTATAATCAAATTTGATGGCTCAACTTCAGAAGAGTTTTAAATCAAGAGTGGAGTTAAGCAAGGTTGTGTACTAGACCCGACCCTCTTTGGGATATACTTTTCACTTCTACTGAAATATGCCTTTCGTGATCATGATGACGGTATATACATTCACTCACGCTCAGATGGTGGCCTCTATAATGCTCAGAGATTGAAGGCCAAGACCAAAATTAGCAGGGTACTAATCAGAGAGTTGCTTTTTGCGGATGATGCTGCGATTACGACCCACTCTGAGGAAGAGTTACAACATTTACTATTTGCATTCTCCAATGGGTGTTCTGAATTTGGTTTAACAATTAACAAAAAGAAGACACAGATTATGTCACAAGGTGCACATGGTGTACCATCAATCTTTATTGACAACGCCGAACTGGAGATAGTAGACCATTTTACATATCTAAGATCTGAGGTAAATAGCAAATTATCCCTCGATCAGGAAATCAACATCAGGATTGGCAAGGCAGCAACAACAATGAACATGTTAGCAAAAAGAGTCTGGGAGAACAGGAAGCTTACTGCTAAAACAAAAGTCCTCGTCTACCAAGCCTGTGTCCTTAGTACTCTTCTTTATGGCAGTGAAACCTGGACAACTTACTCACTCCAAGAGAAACGTTTAAACAGCTTTCATATGCGGTGTCTGCGAAGAATACTTGGTATTAAGTGGCAAGACAAAATCACAAATACTGAAGTATTGGAAAGATCAGGTTGTGTGACGGTGTATTCCATGCTCAGTCTTCGTAGACTTAGATGGATAGGACACGTTAGGAGGATGGATGATGGTAGAATACCAAAGGACATCTGTTTTGGTGAATTGCAGACGAGTAGGAGATCTCAGGGTCGGCCTCTACTACGATACAAAGATGTGTGTAAGCGGGATATGATTGATACAGGCATTGATAATGCACATTGGGAGCACGTCGCCGCTGAACGTGTTGCATGGAGGGCAACTATCAGAAATATAATAAAGACAAAGGAGAAAATGATTGCAGATAAAGCACACACACAGCGTGAGAGACGTAAGATGGTGCAAAATGGTGGACATGACCATGTTTTCACATGCACATACTGTGGGCTAAATTTGCAGCAAGAATTTGCCTTACCAGTTACACTCGCCACCGCCATGGATCGTAGTTATTAAGCCTTTTTGAAGCACAATGTACCAAACTATCGTCTGTCAAGACGGAAAGGTGCCATTGATATCCATCCATCCATCATCCATCATGTGCCATGCCGGTATGCGTGGGCGCTCATGTTCTGCCATCTCACTCGATCACCAGAGTCGTGGATCAGCTCCGTGTTTCTGTCTCGACCATGCCACAAGGCCAAGCCATCCAGGTACTTGCTTCTAGGTCTTCCCCTTGGTCTGTTCCCCTCGATCTTACCAGTTGTCACCAAATTCTCCAATCCATTTCTTCTCATAACATGCCCAAAAAATTTTGACTGTCTACGTCTAATTTCTCTAATCAATTTACGATATATATATATATATATATATATATATATATATATATATATATATATATATATATATATATATATATATATATATATATATATATATATATATATATCTTCTTCAGCGTTTGATATTTCTCCCAGCCATTTCTGGTGTGTTGGGAAAAAAGCAAGCAAATAATGTGGCTAGGTCTGCATCTCTAGATGGAATACTGGTGCACGATAAGTCATATGTGGTCAAGCCGCTCTGAAATCATGTGTGCAATGTGGAAGAACAAAATCATTGTCTGGAGAAAACTGTGAGGCAAACAGCCACAAGAGGCTCTTCGCTAACTAGTAAAGATGAGCAATGAGCACATATACATATGCTTAGAGTGGTATTACATAGGTTCTTTATTAAACACAACGTCGCACTTAACACCAGCAGTTTTTGCTGTTGTGATCTCTTGGCAAGTTTACTTTTAGTAGTTTGCCATAGTTTCTAAACGACCGGCACCCATACCATTTCCCAATCAAAAAAATACCAAAAAAAAACGCAAGACTGTCTGCTGCCAAATCGCCTGCAGCTGTGTTTTACACGGGGGTATGCGAGATTACTAACTGCGTCCGTAACCTCGTCGCCACGGAGAGGTCAGTCAACTCATCACCGTTCAATAACCGAGGCTTTGATCATAGTCACGTAATTTTCGCTTTATCGCAACGCCATCTGTTTAGGTGATTACATCCATTGGCGAGAATTGTCGTGAATCACCTCCCATGCAACGTTGCCTACTGACCAATCCCTGCACTCCCAGTCCAATGTGATTATGAGTCTGCACAGGTCTGATATTTTCTCTGGAATTCTCACCCACTCATCTTCTTTTCCAGTCTGTATAAACTTGCACAGTTCTGTAACTGTGTCTTCTGCCAAAGCTATCAGTGATTTCGTATATCAGTCTGTTTCCCTCATCTGCTTCCAAGGCTTCTTGCAGGACGGGTTCCTTATCTTCGGCCACTTGGAGATATGGCTTAGCCTTCTCTAACATAAGCCAGTCCGCAATCAATGGCAAACTAAGATGTATCTCATACACCCACCCGGCAGTGTCACCTGCATAGCATCATTCTGAATTCGCTATAGTTTCACATATCTCATCATGCGCCATGCGGGTAAACGTTGGAGGTCATGTTTCGCCATCTTACGTGATCACGATAGTCGTAGTGTTCAGTATTCTGATCAGTGTTCTTGTCTCGATCACACCATGTGGTCAAGCCATGCAGGTAGTTACTTTTCGTCCTTCTTGTGTTCTTTTCCCCTAAATGTTGCCAGTTATCAATAAGTTCTCCAATTTATTTCTTCTCATAACCTCTTCTTCTTCTTCTTCTTCTTCTTCTTCTTCTTCTTCTTCTTCTTCTTCTTCTTCTTCTTCTTCTTCTTCTTCTTCTTCTTCTTCTTCTTCTTCTTCTTCTTCTTCTTCAGCTTTCCGAGCCATTGAGGTTCTTTGCTGCAAGTACAATCCGTCTCCATTCGTCTCTCTGGTGGACCTTCTCTTGCCAGTCGTTGATTCCAAGTTCTTCTCATAACATGTTCAAAAAATTGCGACTGTCTAGGTCTAATTCCACATTTCCACAAAAGATTTTCAGCTTGACTGCTCATTGTCCACGCTTCACATTCATACAAGAGTTAATGTTGTATGAAGCACCTCAACAATCTTTTTCTTATTGCAAATAACAACTTGTTATTGATTTCACTACATCATTCTTTTATGGTGTCGTATTCACAAAACAGCTTGTCTCTCTGTACTAGGAGTTAGTGTCTTTCTCCGTAATCCCGTATATTCTCGTGAGTATAACGTAACCTGCGCGAGAATCGGTAGCCGTTCTCGCCGCGTTGGTAACTTACGGGGTATGTGAGCCGGTCGCTTAGAAAGAAATTGCAAACTACTGAGTGCAATCTTGCCTAGTAGATCAACAGCAACTGAAAAATGCTGATGTTGACTGCAACGTCCTGTAAGAGATATGGAAAAAAAAATCACAGAATTGAGAAGCATGGGTGTGGCAATCTTTACAATTAACGGGAACCCACTCGGTGACACTCAGCCCCTAATTAATACATGAGTCGACAAAGACTAACAGTAGAATAAGTAAGCAAAACTGGAACACTATCTCAAGTGACAAAACAGACGTTGCGGATTAAACCCTTCGTCAGCACACAAAACTTAAACACCTGCATGAAATACGTTATACACACACACACACACACACACACACACACACACACACGCACACGCACACGCACACACGCACACACACACACACACACACGCACACACACACACACACACACACACATATATGAGCGAACTATAAAATAGGTAATGGTTTACTCAATTCAATCGCGATGCTGTGTATTGCATTGTGTTCGTTCTAAACTTTATTTACATACTACTCAACAGTTCAAGTCTATGTGACTGTTTATTTAATGAAATGAGAGTTTCTTTATTGTATGTGACCGTAAGAGCACCAATCTATGAATATTACCAATTATCGATTCACGACAACGCGAGAATTTGCCATGCGTGACTAACAAGTGATAAACACCACGCACCTTCTACATTTTGTTCGTTTAAAGCTGGATTTACATACAACACAAAATGTCAAGTTTATGTGAATGTGTATTTAGTTAAATGAGGATTTTATTTTGTGATTTGTAACGGTAAGATCATCCATTTTTGAATTTTACCAATTATCAATTCACGACAGCGTGAGAATTAACCATGCATAGCTAGCAAGTTACACGTCACGCACGACATACAGAAAAGCCTGCAATATTATTTTATTCCTTGCATTATCGAGCTGCCTATCTTGCCAAAATGTCCTCACCTTGCGGTCATCAACTGTGTCCAAGCGGCACAATGTAAACAAAAACAAGACGGGACAAATATTGAATGAATCGATCATCTTCATCGCCAACCTCAATCGTGTTGTCTAGTGAACAATCAGACACTGAATTCCAGCTACACATACAACAGAATTAACGAGCTCAATTTGATCAAACCAGCACATCACATTCAAGCACTCTTTCTACGGTCGAACCACAGAGCCACAATGATTGTCGCTAACTAATTCAGGCTTTGGAGATGAGGGTAAAAGATTTTATTACCAGCAACACCACTAATATTATTGGAGTGCATAAAAACGAAAACCTTCTTCTTCGAGAAGAAATCCGCCTCCTTAGACAAGAGAAGGAAACTTTCAAAGCAACCATAATGCTTTAAAACTAAAAAGTGCACATTCATATAATAAAAGTGCACAGACAGAAACTATCCTTGGTGTTGTAGATGCGTGTGTTACCAGTGAATGTTCGTCGCATAATGACATACAGACTGTTTCTACAATCAACAAAACTACTTCTAAACCTGTAGAACGCACACCATCCATCTACCCCATTGATGTGCATATCAGCAACAGGTTCCAGGCCTTAAGTGTTGACTCTCCAGCAGCAGACCAGGAATCACAAAGCATCAACAACCAACGAAAGCAAGCTATAATAAACAAGAACACAAGAAAGACCACAGTGGTCAGTGGCAACAACAGCCCAAGCGGACACGCCAGCAGCGTGAAATAACAATAGATGACAGTGCAACTCATGTTATCATTAGAGAATCCCTGCTGAAAGGAATCTATAGTGATCGCATGTCATCTTCTGACAGCGAGTCAACTTCAATCTTCCCCCTACCAGGCGCTGACATTTATAGGCTTACCACTACACTTCGAAAATTCTAAGTGAATGAGAGAATTAAAAAAGTGACAGCCCATATTGGTGTCAATGACATAATAGATAATAACATCATAAGCACCTCACAACTATCTACACTGGAAGTACTGTAACGTAATAAATTTCCTAACTCCTCTATGTTCATTTCATCCATCATTCCACCATATTATAGATTCCACCGTCGGACTGCCGATGCTGCCAATCTAACTATGTATACATTTTGTAAAGACAATGCCATTAGTTTCACTTTAGCGATTTTGAGAGCTGATGGAAAGTGGCCTTTGGTGAGACACTGATTATATACATATGTTAGTGATATACAGATCACTGGGGCAGCACAACGGAGAATCCGATTGCTGATTCCATCTAACCCAGATGACGCTGTGTTTTTTAGGTTACTGAGGTAAGTGAATACTTCAGTGATTATCATTAGCGGTATGTCGGAAAGAATATCGGGGGAGTATCTATTCTCGCAAAACGATGACAGTAATGCTAAGTTGAAAAGAGAATTAGCTATTGAAGCCTTCAACTGGTCTATGTCAGTTTGAAAAAAAATTACTGAATTTTTCGCATTTAATATGATTTGATGGTAAAGCATTTAGTAAGTTATACTTGTTTGTCAAGGTGATAATTGTTTTCCATATATCGTTACTATTTGTTTTATCCATTACTAAGTTCTTAAAGTAATTTTTTTTTCCCGTCGTATGGTATAATGAACTCTGTTTCTAAGAGTACGGTATGCGCTGAGATCCCGCTTTTTATGTGCTTTATCTCTGTCTCTCATAATTTCAAGTATTTCCTGGGTGATCCAAGGTGGCTTGACGTGGTGTTTTACTCGAACTTCCTTGATTGGCACATGTCTATCAAAAACATCAATAAAGGATTTCATACATAATTCCAGAGCATCATCTGGGTCAGGAAGCTGATAAACATTGTCTAGAGGTGAACTGAGCAAGTCCTGTAAAAATGCGTTTTGGTTGAAATTTTTGTAACTTCTATATTTTACACTTATGTGTTTATGTTTAGGAGTTTTAATTCCTTTTTTAGACCACATGCAGCATATTGGGTAGTGATCGCTCATTGCACAATTGGGTACGGTGTATTCTATGATGTTGTCTGAGCAAGTTACATAAATGTTATCTATGACTGTTGAAGATGACTTTGTTACTCTAGTAGCTTGTTGTACTATTTGTTGGAAATTGTATGATGCAATTATCTTTCCCCATATTATGTTGGATTTGTTGGTGTCAATGTTAAAGTCTCCGAGTAGTATAATTTCCTTCCCGGAAGCGAAAACCACATCCATCATGGTAGTGAAGTTTTCGTACCAGACGTGTCCAGCACTGGGATTTTGATAGAGGTAGTCAATTATCAGGGGTATGCGGTTTTGAAGTTGTAGCTCTAACTAAATACATTATATTTAAATTTTATTCTAAATACATTTATTTCTTAAGTTTCAAAGTCTAGCCTACGGTGAGAATTTAGTAAATTAGAAACATAGGCTACAATGCCTGTCTCTTGTTTCCTACAGGGATCCCTTCTAAAACCTTTGTACCCTTTAATAGAGATGTCCTCATCTGAAATGTTATCATTAAGCCTACTTTCACTAAGGCCGAATAAATGAAAATTTTGATTAAGAATAGAAGATAACTCTGGTAGCTTGTTAAATAAGCTGCAAATGTTTAAGTGTTCAAGGCGTATTCCTGACTTATTGAGCCAGTGTTGCCACTTCTCAGACATTTCATCCATGAAGAAAGTGTAAATTAGTCAAAATTAAGCAAAAATACAAGATCATAAAAATTCACAAATACATTAGCTTACAAAATATAAGTAATACAAAATCGATATGTAAATGACAATATTATAACGATACAACTAATTAGACCAACAAATATAATGCAAACACAGAATACAACGAATTAAAGAACATAAAAACGAATAATTAACCTTAACAAAAAAAAACTACTTCACAAGCTAAATAACCAGCTGTTATCCAAAAGAATGAATAAATGACTATCCAATTCAATGTTTCTGTTTAAAGTGGAGTATCCCACACGGGAATAAAACGTTAAACAGTACCGTAAGGAAGAGCAGTGAAGACCCCCTCACTCACAGTAAACACAATTAAACGTATTATAAAAGCTATACAGCTAAGTACTATCAATTAATATACAGTCAAAACAAGTCAATGTTTGTAGTTACTTATAACCTAATACGTTACTAGATCAAGTAATAACCAAATATGCAGATAAACGTTATAGAAGAGGCTCTTTCTTGTACTGAGATCCGGTGTAGCTTTGTGCTAAGTTGCTAGTAAATACCAGGTTGTGTTTGTTGTTGGTATAGCTGTGTTGGTTGTTGGTATAGCGACATTATAAGTGCTTGACGAAGTGTAGCTGGGTTATACCGTGTGAGGTGCAACCATTCTGGGTTACAATGAAATGGGTACTGATGATGTCTCATGGGTATGTAATGACTACCAACTAGAGCCTCTGGTTGGTGGCTAACAGGAGGTTGTGGTGGCACGTCGTTGCTGAGAGTTGGTTCCTTTCTGGGGAGAATAGGAAAAATATCTTCGTAATTATTACCCTCCTGTGTGAAAGACGACGTATTTAACGGACTTGGTGTGGGGGTAGTGTCCCGTCTGGCTTGGATTTCAGGTGTAGTGGTTACGAGTGATCTGCACACTTCTGGCCTATTGGTACTTGATGTGACGGGAGTATGTCGTCTGGCTTGAGTTTCAGAAGTAGCTAAGAGTGTCCGGCGCGATCCCGTATTGGATTATGGTGTGCCCGTTCTGGATATTTGATATTCTTGGCGAGAAAACTGGTGCCCAATGTATACAAATGTATTTGATCCTTATAAAGACTCTTTTTTTGGTGCACCAGCCTGTGAAGTGAATGATGCTGTGTTGTTGATGAATTGTATCTTGTTTTGAGAACAGAACTTCAAAATGTTGTTATTTATGTCAGCTAGACGGCGCTGGTGTCCATAACTCGGTGATATGATGGAGGAGAAGAAAATTGATGAGTTAGGAAAAGTGTGGCGTAATCCGTTCAAGAGTGCCAGCAGTTGAGACCCTGTGATTTGTTGGTTGTTCACGGTGTCGGTGATACCAATATGTACGCTTGCCCTTCTAATGCTATGATTAACAGCCAACCTGCTAATCTTGTCTGTTAGCCGGTCTACACCAGCCCCAGGCAGTGAGATTATTGAAACAATGTCTTTGTCTGAAGTGGCCATCTTGTCGCTGTATAAACCTTTCATTAAGGAATCACCTAGTATAATATGTGTACAGTCAGGTCGTGCTGTCTGTACATGTTGGTTGTCAGCACGTCTCGCCCGTTGTTTCATCCATGTCTGATTATCAGCAGTCTTTATGTCTCCAATGTGGTTCTCCCGATGTATCTTGCAGGCATGTCTTGCCCGTTGGCAGCATGTTAAAGCACTGGACGTTTTCTGGTGACTTTTCTTGAAGTACTTCAAACCTATTGCTTATTTTGACGTCAATGGGGTAGACTGCTTGTTGTTGTTTATCTTCGTCTGCACATTGAGTTGTTTGTTGTTGTTTATCTTCATCTGCGCGTTGAGGTGTTTTCATAGCGCTTATCTGTTCTGGGTGGGATTGAGCTTCCCCAAGATTTCCCAAGGATGAAGCGGTTGCTTGGGAATTACATGCTTCTTCGGTTTGATCGGTAGAGGACACATTCTGTAAGATTTGAACTGTATTTCTCAGCAGCAAATGTTCATATCGCAGGAGTGCGACTTCTGTCTTGAGAGCATTGTAATCACTGCTTATCTTGTTGTTTGCTTCAATGTTAGTTGAAACAGTGACAATAAGCTCCTTTAGTGATTGTTCTAGTTCCTCAATGCGCTGTTTATAGTCGCACGAATGTCCATTGATAGTTAAGATGCTATTGTTATCTGAGGCAGGTAATTCTTCAACAATGTCAACATTGGGTTTTATGTTGTTTTGGATGCGCTCCATTGGGTATTCAATAGCCAAAAGCACTGATGCGTTGGCAGGCCTCATTTTGATGTTGTCATGTACACTCATCGCATGAGTTAATTGACAAATATTGTTAGCTGGTGTGCTGTCGACGGCTGTAGTTGTGGGCTGTGTAAATTCGGTGAATGTCTATATCGAGTTTTCAAGTTCAACAAAATCTACTTTTAGCCAAGAATTAATGTTTTCAATACTGCCTTGTGTCATGACCTTGCTCTTACTGTGGTACAAGTGTATTGTAATCGCTGGCGTCGTAATCAGTGCCTCAACGTGGGCCCCGCGCTTATTTTGCCTGTGTTCAATTTGTTCAAGCCTGTAGTATTTGAGTAGGCAAGTTCGGAATGCCTCATAATGGAGTGTGTTGTTGAAGGAAACAGTAACACACTGTCCTGAGTTGGTGTGTTTGACGACTAGGCCGGTGGGATTCATGCACTTGGATAGCTTGGTCTTTACGGCCCTTTCTTTGTTTAGTGTGTAAGTTTTATTGACAGCCGATCGTAAACCTGAGCGAGTCCTTTCACCATTCACATCCAATACGGAGCACTCTCCTTCCCTGACATTATTGCATAATATTACGAATAATTAAACTTGAAGAATGCAGCAATCGCATTGTTATCTAGCCACGCCGCGGGCAATTTGAGGTCCCGTGGTTGTTTCTGACACGCCTTGTGTACTTAATTGGTTAAAATTTAATAGTGTTCAACTATCACTCAAAATGAATATTATATAACACACATTTTTTCGATAATCAACACTTGTATTAGTCTAAAAACTATTTAACCACATCAACAGAATCACAACGAGCACATTGATATAAAAAATCCATGACAGGTGATTCAGAGAGAGAAAGAGAGAGAGAGAGAGAGAGAGAGAGAGAGAGAGAGAGAGAGAGAGAGAGAGAGAGAGAGAGAGAGAGAGAGAGTTGAATTGCATCACTAACTTTTAAGTTATACAATGTATATGTAAAATTTTTCTCCATTTCTTTACAATTTTGCGACAATGCTCACGACAATCGTCACTGTATGTATGTGTAAAGTGTGGGAGTTTGAGCATAATAGTAGGTTGGGGGATGGGGGGATGTGTGTGTGGGTGGATTCGTGATTGTGTGGGTGGGCTCATGATGTGTGAGTGGGCGGGTTGGGATTGTGTGGGTGGGTGAGAGATTTGTGTGTGGGTACGTGCGGGATGTATGGGTTGGCGGGGAGATCTGTATGTGGGTGGAGATGTGTGTTTGGCTAGGTGGTTGTGGGTGAGTGGGTGGAGAAGGATATGTTGGTGGATGATTTATGGTGGGTTATGGGATGGATGGGGGATATAAAAGTGAGTGGGGATATGTGGTGGGTGGGAGATGTTTGCAGGTGGGGGTGGTTGTGGGTTTGGGGATGTGTGTGGGTGAGGGATATGTATGGGTGGGGGATGTTTGGGTGGATGGGTGGGGAGTGTGTGTGTGTGTGGGTGGGAGATGTGTGGGTGAATGTGTGGGGGATATATGTGGGTTGGGGTTGGGGTGCGTGATGGGTGTGGGTGATGGATTTGTGGATGTGTGTGTGGGTGGGGGATATGTCTGGCTGGGTTGGGGTGTGTGTGTGGCTGGATGGAGGATGTATGTGTAGGTAGTGAGGGTGATTATAGTTGGAGGATGTGTGGATGGGTAGGAGATGTGTGTGTGTGTGTGCGTGAGGGATGTGTCTTTGGGATGTGTGTGGGTGTGGTGTTGCGTGGGAGCTGAGCTGGTGTGGATGAAGGATGTATGTATGGATGGGTGGGGTGTGGTTGGGTGTGCGGGTGGGTGAAGTATGTGTGTGAGGGTGGAGGCTGTATGTTTAGATGGGTGTTTAGTGTGTGTGAGTGTGGGTGGGTAGATAGGAGATGTATGTTTTGATGAGTGGGTGAGGGATGTGTGGGTGTTAGTGGTTGAGGGATACGTACGTGTGTCTAGGGATGTGTGAGTGCATGAGTGTATGGGTTAGGGATGTGTGTGTGTGTGGGTTGTCTGTGCGTGGATGGGAGGTGTGTGTTTGTGAATGGGGGATGTGTTGGTGGGTGGGGATGTGTGTGAGGGATGTTGAAGAGGTGTCTCTGCTATTGGTGTCGGTACACTGGTGACTTCAGGTTTTTGTTCCTTGATATCCACTAGTCTTAGAGGCTTGTTTCTGTACTGTTCGAGTCGATTCAAATACCACTGTAATGTTTGGTGATACGCTCTGGCCTTGTCACGAAGTGGTAGATCTTTTGTTTCCAGGACTTGTTGCATCTGAAGATCCAAGTCATGTAGACTATCATTTAGTTTGTCGGGTGGTACATGGGGTTTTTCTAGCAACCGGGGATCGATCAAGATCATCTTCTTGGCCATTACAAACCCACCACGGTTTTCAACACATTTAGTATGGGGCCTAGTAAGGCGCCTATGAAACCACCTTGTTGCAGGATCTTTTTCCTTTTCTTGAGCGATAATTTCTTATGCGTGAGTGCTCTCAGACTGTCTTTGTGTCGTTGCCGATGCTTCTTCTGAGCTGGTGTCAGGGGAACATTACCTTTTAAAACGTTGTGACAGCATTCGCAAATTAATTGGACGAGATACGGGGAAGCTGATTTCATTACTTCCTTCACAGTGGCTAGGTTGGTCTGACCCAAGAAGCGTAAACATACCCTCGTTACGTTTAAGTGGGTTAGACATGTTATTTGGGGACGTAGACGACTTAGTGTTGATCAGGGAATAGATGACTTCGTAAGCGGAGCTGATCCGGTGTTTCTTGTCGCAGGTCAAATAACAAATACCCGTGTGGAGCCGATGTCGCGTCTTTAAAACTCTCTTGGACATATGACACACGTCCTGGATACATCTGCTTGGCCAGATTGGTAATCTGAGACCCGTCTCGAGGATTCTTAAACACCACTAGGTAGTGTGAATTCAGACTGATTGTTCTTTGTTCTTTATTCTTACCAAATAGGTTCTGTACTATATACATAACACTGAGGTTGCGATGATGACTGCCTTTAGTACATAACTTAGTCACTCTGTCATCTGTCTCAGACATTAGATCATCTATGACCACTAACCGACGTCTATCCCCTGTCCATTTTTCCACATCAGGCAGACCTTCATTAAATTGAACACCCTTCATGTTTCGTAGATGGGTTGCCATTCCGCATAGCACCATATAATTTCCTCTGGAAGGGGGTCTACCATGGCTGGTAGATGGGCCAAGAACCGTTGGACAAAGACGGTTTACCACTCCCCGTTGGGCCTGCAATCAAGGCCGTAAAAGGATGTTTCCACCTAGGATCCATGAGTATTACTAACCACCTACCTACTCGCGTTGCTTTTTATTACGCTTCGGGTGATAGTATTAGCCCATTTGACCACCAACTGCACGCCAGTGGGCCTCTGATAGCTATCGGTATAATAATGACACAAGCAACGGCCGACTTGAAACAACGCCACAGCCAGCTGGTGACTATGGCGTTGACTATTATTAGTTCCTACAAGTCCACAAAGACCAATAACTCGAGGTTTTGTCGGTTAGTACGCCACATGGCCAACCAACACGATGTGTTATTCATGAGACTAGAAGTCCGTATCAAGCCCGAACACGTTTTCCCGGTCTTTGTTTCAATCGCTGATGAAATCTTTGCCGATAACTTCATCAATTATGGGAGAATAATGATGGTGTTTACACTTGGTATGCGTCTGGGTAAGCATCTGGTTAATAATTCTTACAACACAGACGTGAATGTCCAGGACATGGAGGAAAGCTTCGCTACATCTGTAGGTACGTATATGACTGATAAACTACATCGTTGGATACTGCAACGTCAAGGTGGATGGCGTAACTTCCATACTTGGGTGCAGGCAACAGTTGAATAAATACATAACTAAATCTTACATCTCAGTTTTGTCTTTCTTCTTGTCTGTAGTTGTGATGATCATGCCTGTGTTACAAGTGCGTATGTATGTATGGAAGAGGATATGGTTGTGTGTCAGTGTTCATGTCTGTACTTGAGTATGTCTGTACGTTTGTGTATGTGTGTATGTGTCTGTATGTAGAAGTGTATGTGTACTTGTCTGCACATATGATGTCTCTGTGTGTGTGGTTATCTTTGTGTATGTATGGGTGTATTTGTGTAGTTGATATCTGTGTCTTTGCTCTTGTTTGTACGTGGGTATGGTTGTCTTTGTATGTGTGTATCAAGTGTGTATCAAGTGTGTATGGGTGTGTCTGTCTGTGTGTATGCGTTCCTGTATGTAGAAGTGTATGTGTATTTGTCTGCACTCGTGATGTCTGTTTGTACGTGTGTGTATTTGTCCAGTTGATGTGTGTATGTGTGTGTGTGTATGTGTACTTGTCTGCACATATGATGTCTGTGTGTGTGTGTGGTTGTCTTTTTGTATGTATGGGTGTATTTGCGTAGTTGATGTCTGTGACTACAAGTGTGTATGTCTGTCTGTGTGGTTGGGTATAGTTGTGATGTGGATGTTGTGGTGACTCTGTACTTATATGTCTCTGTGTGTGTAATTGTAGGTGTGCACGTGTGTGTGTACGTGTTTTTACGTGTGTAAGTGTGTCTGTCTGTCTGTGGTTATTGTGATGACACTATTAATGATAGGATGTGTGTGAGTGTGATGTCTTTGTATTTGTAGGTGTGTATTTGTGTAGTTGATGTCTGTATGTACGCGCGCGCGTGCGTGTGTGTGTGTATGTGTGTGTGTATGTATGTGTGTGTGTGTGTACATGTGTGTAGGTGTGTCTTTTTGTTTATGACTTTGTGTATATGTCTGTCTTTGTGATGACCATGTCTGTACTCATGTGTCTTGTTGTTTATTTGTATCTGTTATAGACAATAAGGCTACCCTCGTGGAGACGATTACCATGCTATATTGTGCTGGTTGCCTAGAGTACCACTCCAACCAATTGGGTCATATGTGTATGGGTCATACTTTTAGAGAGGTTGTCGACACCCCTCTGGAGGATGTAATGCGAAGCATATTGACAACCGATGATCTGATAAGGATTGACTTTCATTTCTTCCGGCGTCGTGTTCTGCGAACCCGCAGACAATAATCACCGACAACCATCATCACTGATGCTCCAGACATCACCCCACCCACTCACGATTAGGTCACCAGCCCTTCAGTAGTAATCCCACCCCCACCAGACTCATACGTTAACATTTTCAGCTGATAGTGAAGGCGACCCTCTTATCATCACACGACAACGTTTTTAAGATTTATGAACACATGCCCCTCACAGACACGAGAAGTAGAGACTAACGAACAAGTCGACACATAATCAATACATAACACCCCACATATTATCAACTAACGATAATCACTACGATCCTATTTACTTTTGGTCAGATGATTGTGAAGGCGACCCTCTACATAACACCTCACCTCATATCTATAGCCTTTTAAGATTTATGACCACCCCCTATATTTTCCACTAAACACATGGCCCTCACAGAGACAACATATAGTGTCCGACCGGGATTCAAACCTACTACCGCACGACAGGACTACTTCGACCCCATCACGTTTTTTTACCACTGAGCCCCAGACTCTCTACACCTTCTTCTCATCACCAATACTTGTTCTAGGGTCGAGCCCTACCGGTTCGAATCCCCTCTACACCCTCATCACAAGATAAAGATCATTCCACTAAAAGCCTCACCAACATATAGTGACCGACCAGGGATTCAAACCTACTACCTCCCCTACTTCGACCCATCACGGTGTTTTTCTACCACTGAGCTACACAAAAACCGACACGAACAGATTACCCCACACAACCCTGCGTTTCCCCTCTTTCTTCACACAAATAATATAACCCGCCGCCCCCACAACTCTTTTTACATTCACCAAAATATACTCCCAACTTACCACTTGGTTCATTGCTACCTGGCACGACTCTTCACTGTTCCCGCCTTAACCATCACCAAAAGATTTCCCACCATGATGATGACGCTCTCTTCATCTTATGTCTACCAACAACATATATACCCCGCCCCCTACAACTCTCCGACTTTTACATTCTTACCAACAAAATATACCCCGCCGTTTTTTTTAGCCGGCGCGACTCACTTTCCCACCGCCCGCCATTTTTTTTACCCATATTTTTACCACGACTCACCTTCCCACCGCCCGCCATCACCCCAAGATAGATGATGACGATAAAGATTACCCTAATCTTCATTTAATGGTTCTGATTTACCTACTTTACTACTTGCAACGCCTATTGTGCAGGTTTCGAAAGGTTAAATAGTCTTTTTCAGAAAAGTAAGGCAGATCCTCACGAATTACATGAAGAACTATTTTTGCATTATAAGAGTCTGAATAGTATTACTTATGATACCAATAATAAGAAACATATGTTTCTAATGTTGATTTTGGCATCAAATTCCTGTCAGAGTGTGATAACTACATTCAGAAAATTTCTGTTACAAAAATTAATTGCCAACAAGAGGTCTTAGATCTCAAAGAAAGATGCTTATCAATGCTAGAAGAAGCACTTGATCAAGTTAGAAAGCGGCTTCCTTCAGCAAGAAATACATTTAAAGATCTAACCAATTTTAACCCTGTAATAATCTTAAACCAGGCTTCTAGACCACTATTTTCGAAATTGCCCTTTCTGAATTTGACTGAAGACAACCACCACACAATTATTGAAGAATAATACAGAAAATTGCCTTTTATAGATTGGAAGGAAGAAGAACAACTTAACGAAAATAGACTGCCTAAAAATGCAGAGCAGCTCTGGCAAGAAAGTCATGAAACATCCCAAATTTATAGAGCTTGCTTCTTTTGCTCTTACTTGCTTAATAACACCTATTAGCAATGTTGCAGTGGAGAGGATGTTCTCTCTTTTAACATGCATAAAAACCAAAGCAAGGAATATACTTCAGCTGTCTCTCTTAGAAGCAATTATTAGAATTAGAGCGGAACTATTATCTTCAAACAAGTGCTGTAATGAATTTGTACCTTCATCCAAAATTTTGAATGATTTCAAAGCTGGATTCTAATGAACCCTGTACTGAATTTCAACAATGAAGAGGAATACTTATTTGAAGAAGAGGTCTTCATGTGATGTAAGAATATTTTTAATATATCTTTTTACTGGGCAATGTTTGGCTTTTTTTGGCTTTTTCATTTTTTAACTGGGCAATGTTTGGCTTTTTTTGGCTGTTTTATTTCGTGACTTGGCTTCTTTTGATCACGGCGATCTGGTCACCCTAGTTGGAGCACACGTTATCGCACAGGAATATGACCATAACAAGGGAACCAAATAAAATCGATATTCAAGGAGGATAATCATAGTTAGTTATTCCTTTATTATATACGAAGCGTATTTAATACCGGAAATAATTTTTCACATTTGACTTCCATCGATTTTTGAAAATTATAACGTTTTTGTCATGGTGATGCAGATATATGAACTTGCTATAATTGACTTATATTAATCAGTATGTGAATCGGTTTACGTATGGAATAAAACTTTTGAATTATTTTCTGCTTCACAGGTAGCTGATGCTGCAGGCAAACAAACTAAGATTTTTGGCAGGTCCAAATAAATGGACTTCAAGTAATATGAGTAACCATGACAACTTCCTGGCCAAACAAACATACACGTACGTTGCCTGCATTGCACAGCACGTGGGGGATCTGTGTCCTGCACTTATCCGAGATGACAAGATATCCGATCTCTTTACTTGAAAGATCAGGTCATCATCAAGTGCCCTGCCTGCTGGCGTAGGCGTTCATGGCTCTCCACAGATCTATGTCTTTGGTGTTCTGGATCAACTCTACTGATGATATTCCTTTATGTCACCGTCTCAGTCCATCCAGCATCATTTCTCTTGGTCTGCCTTTGTCTCTCTTCCCTCGATCATTCCAGTTGTCACGATGTTCTCCAGTTCCTCTCTTCTCATCACATGACCGAAGAAAGCTGTTTGTCGCTTTCTTATTGTCATATATATATATATATATATATATATATATATATATATATATATATATATATATATATATGTGTGTGTGTGTGTGTGTGTGTGTGTGTGTGTGTGTGTGTGTGTGTGTGTGTATAATGTTTTAGTTTCATTAGCCTGTTTCAGGCAATCGTTGTTAGTTACTCTGGCAGTCGAAGGAATTCGTTATATGCCTCTATGTTTTAATCTCTGTCTCTGTGTGTATATCGTTATATGACTCTCTGTTTTAGTATCTGTCCCTGTGTGTGTATGTCGTTATATGACTCTCTGTTTTAGTATCTGTCCCTGTGTGTGTATGTCGTTATATGACTCTCTGTTTTAGTATCTGTCCCTGTGTGTGTATGTCGTTATATGACTCTCTGTTTTAGTATCTCTCCCTGTGTGTGTGTCGTTATATGACTCTCTGTTTTAGTATCTTTCTTTCTGTGTCGTTATACCATTATCATCATGCGACATGCCGATAATTGTGGGATGTCATGTTTGCAAGGCTCTTTTCCTATTCCGGTATGTAGCTGTACACATGTCGTTTCACCAAACCTCTGGAATTGTGTGCCGTTGTTTTGGTTTAAATATGTCATTCGTGTGTCCGTGTTTAGACTATTTGTCATATTTTTGTTAGGAAAGTGTTTAATTGTTATCTGTAGGGTGGTTTTGTTTGTTTGTTTGTTTATGCTTTTTGTTTGTTTTTTGTTTTTTGTTTTTTTTACAGAAGTCTAAACAATTCCCATCAATTCTGTAGATCTGCAAGCATCTCTATCATGTTGACATGTCTCACTTTATCGAAAGCCTTTGTGTAGTTAATAAAACAGAGGTGTAGTTCTTTGTTTACTTCTACAGAACTTTCGATTAATGTTCTCAACATATTTACATCACTTACGTTACCCTTTCCTTGTACAAACACATATTGTTCTTCTTCTATTTTGGATTGCATTTTAAAGCTTACTCTTTACATAGTAATTCTTAGCAAAATATTCGTGACGTGGCTCGTCATACTAATTGTTCGATGTTGATCACATTCCAAGGCTCCTGATAATATACCAACATAAGTTTAGTCTTTCTACTGGATAATATATCGTGTGTAATATCCGTTTAATTACCAGTTCATTTGTCACCATTTCGTTTAAACTTACGTACCTCACAATAATATAAAAATGTGTCGTAAAGATATGTAAACAGCCCAAAGAAACAGATACTCCGGTTCCCATTTCAAATACACAAGCAGATGTAAGGCAACCGTTGATGTTTACCTTAACGTTGCAGATATGTGTCATCCTAGTACAGGCAATGAAAAACGTATCGTCACTACAGCTTTCAGCTAGTCTGGAGATTAGATCACACAGACGAGAAACCCACCGCTTTTTGAGATGTTCAACTGCAATGACTCCCTCAGTCGCCAAACAGCTACCATGTGTTAACTGAGTTTTATTTCATACACTGGATTATCCTTATTTTAGCCCTTACTTGGTCTGTTCATCATTGTACACTGCATGATGTTCGTGGGGACTTGAGAGAAAGCCACCTATGTGTCAATCGAGTTTGTAGAGTATGGATACAAGAGAATTAACTACGATGTTTTCATGCATACGGGTTTGGATATGTAGATCTACCTCTAGACTTGGTCACATCTCTAAGAGGAGGCGGTCATCCGAGTGAAACACATTGGCGTGGAACTTCGTGGGCTATCCTTGCACCTGGGCAGTCTTGAGCCTTATACGAGTTATTTTACAAACTGAATATGTGAATAGCTTTATGTTATATGTTAGTTTAATAACATTGTGTCACTTATTTGTTTATAACTGCTTTATTATCTGTATAGGAATAGTGTGAACATACTCAACACGATGTGACCATAATCTTCAACCAGTCAGGAAAGAGTGCACACAACCGTGAACTTGGCCGGTTTCGGAGATGTCCAACTGTTACGGTTCTCTCAATCACAAACACCAAAGAAACAAAAACGACTCAAGTGAAATATTTCGGCCACGTTAAAAGACATACATTTTTTTATGTGCTGCATTGTAAGGACCACGTGTTGACCATGCAGCCTAGATCAAAGTATAGTTATCTGTGCTTGATCTGACCAGGACCATAACCATAGGCCTGCGTAGTTTACTCCAGGGGAGTGTTAACACCAATAAATCTGGAACAAGGCAAGCTGCCAAAGCTTTAACTGTCCGTCTGTCACAGCTTTGATCCTAGATCAGTTGCTGACCACAGCTTAGGGCATGATCCGCGCTGCCATGATATTTAGTCTTTAGATTGCACTTCTTTGCACTAGGATAAGACTGGTACTCTCCCAACGGTGCTCCTTCGCCCGAAGCCGCTGGCACAATGTGACATGTACGGTTTTGTGAGGTCCTACCAACATTTGGTATAAGGAAAGCAGGTAGTACTGTCAACTGTCATACGGCAGCTCAGTCATATATGAACTAAGACCTAATTAAAACATCTCCCCCCCCCCCCCCCCACAAACCCCTTAATCGAAAAGTACCACACTGCACTTGAAGTATTTGAGCAGTTACTTGTATGGACTGAGTAATCGCCATTGCTCATAGTCCATTTACTACTGTCCACACAGAATGTAGGATATGCTGTGTGTTGACATGTCATGACCTTTTAATGTATAAATCGATCTAATAAAATACGCTTCACATCACAATGTCCAATCATAATAGACATTTCTCTAAAGATAAGTATAACCTCGCACACGAGTATGGTATAGAGGCACACATCACATTGGTGATTTTCCTTGATGGAGAATGCGAATTTATGACAGTATGTAGGTATTTCTTTACTTCGATCGAACGCTAAATTAATGTTCTCATCAAATCATGGCATTTACTGTGCCATAGCCGTCTACAAATCAACATTGTTCTTCCTCTGCCTTGGGTTGTATTTTCTTACTATCCATGTGCATGCTGATTCTTAGCAAAATCTTCGTTGTGTGACACATTATGCTAAAAGTTCGATTTTGATGGCATTCCAGCGCTCCTGGTGTCTTCTGGCTTGTAATAAACATAGATTGACATCATTCAGGAGGTATCTCTCAGTATCATATATTGTATTCAGCACACTGTTGATATATCCCATCATAAGTAAACAAGTAGAAACCTGTATAACAGGAAATGAAATTTCAAGGGACATAAATAGAGTCGATGTTTCAAACAACAAGGGAGGCAATGACATTATTTGTTGGAGTATATAAATGAAGACTAAGTATTGAGAACAGTTAGTTTTAAGATAGAATTGTATGATTTGTAAGTAAACAAACGACACATAACATGAGGAGCTACTAAGATAGATGTAAGTAATTGCATTGTATTAGATTTATAGTCTGTGACCTCAGATGGTGGATAATATATCAAAAGAAGTGTAAACTGTTTCCCAGATTATATGTCTAGTTTAATATCAGTTACATACACGGAGCCGTTGTATGTATTTGTAACATTTTTGGCTGGCACATGTGCATGTGCCACATAATAGATGTAATATGAAACAACAGGAGTCAGTTTTAGTGAGCATCAGCAGGAAGGTCAAGCTGAAACTACCAACTGTGGATGTGAGAGCATTTGCCTGCATACTATTACTGATCTTTGCGGTCATGAAGACTGCGAGCCATTTTACAATGAACTCTACCCACAGCATGAGCAGTCACGTCAGCTACTGAATGGTGGAGACTCAAAACAAGCTAGAGATATGCTATTGGCGCTAATACACATATGACACTGATGCCCACCCATAATACACAAGTGGATGTACGACATTCGCTAATGTTTGCTTTAACGCTGTATGCATATTTCATCCTAATAAAGGCCAGGTAACAAATTGGATTGACACACATATCGTGACCATAGCTGTCAGCTAGTCTGGAGGTAGCATACAAAGACGAGAACATCGCCGCTGTTTGAGATGTTCAACCGCAATGACTCTCAGTCGCCAAACAGTTAACATGGTTTACCTCAGATTTCTTTCATACACGGGAATATAGTGATAAGACCACAGGCGATAAAAAAGCGCCCTTGTCTGACACCTTACTCGGTCTGTTCATCAGTGTCCACTGCATGGTGGTTATGAGAGTTTACAACAACGAAAAAAACGCTTATGATTGCAACCTTGAATGACGAATATTGCTACAATAGAGTTAGCATGCATACGGCTTTGGATATGTAGGTCTTCCCCTAGATCTTAAACTAGATTGCAACTGTCCTATACACAAAACAGGCTGTTCTTCGCATGGGTCTTGGAACTCTGACTCACACAGTATTATACCAGAGACTACCATGATGCAGTAACACGTTACCCGTCCTTTTCAACGCCTACTTAAGTAAGGTAGCAGCAATCGAAGTATAAGGTCATTTTTGTTACAACGATAAAAGAAACGAAACAAAAACAAAAATAAATAGAAACAGGCGTACCAGGAACCTAGGAACCTGGGATTTTTTTTTTTCGAGTATGCGATGGGATCCTGACTCTCAGATGTAAGCAGATGGAAATGATGGAAAGGATACAGAACGACGCTATGCACATTATTCTGGGATGTTCAGGAGATACAGCATGCAGGGCTATGCGCTATCTTCTTGATTTTGCAACCACTGGAGACAGACTACAAATTTGCAGAACATGTGTCTACCTCAGTCAATGCAAACACACAACATCCACTGCATAATTATATTAAGAAGGTAAAGAACATCTGGTTAAAAAGAGGAAGGTCGTGGATGGGTCAAGCCGAAGACGTTCTTCAACAGGTGTGTTCATTTGAGGACTTAAAACTTGGCGAATTGTGGGTGCAAGTGCCAACAGATTTCTGTACGTCCTTTTCAGTTTGCATCCAACTAGATAGAAAATGCAGACAAGAAAATTCGGCTTCTGTGAAGGCGTAAGTACAAGCGTTGATCTTCGAGAATTCGTTAGGCGGGGATGCTGTAATTTACACAGATTGGTCGGTCGTCCGACGAGTGAGTTCACTTGCCTTTACGACTCAGGCTGGCGAGAGAATTATAAAGGAGAATTCTGGTGCTTTTGCCTTGAGGACAATTAGCATAACTATTGAAGTCATGGGAGTAAGTAAAGCAACAACATGGCTCGAGACACAGACGTTAAATAGGGCATGTTCCTTAGGGACTCAATGAGCATGCTCAAGAAGAGAGGGAGAGAGGGAGAGAGGGGAAGAGAGAGAGAGAGAGAGAGAGAGAGAGAGAGAGAGAGAGAGAGAGAGAGAACGAACGAACGAACGAACGAACGAACGAACAAACTTTATTTTCAAAAAGTTAAGGATTGGGCACGCAGGCCCGTCTAACATTCTGCCCTTCTGTCACTCTCTTTCATACATTATTTCATTCACACCTCATTCAAGGCTAACAGAGAACAGCAACAATATAAAAGATATGCATTATAAAGGCATGGGCAAAATGCGAACATCAAAACTACACGACTCAGTAATATTAGATAATGATCTGACGCTTGTTATTAGCTATGTGGAATATACTGGCCTACCAAAAGGGGACTGGCTGTTATACTAGGGTTTTGTTGTTATTATTATTATTATCTCTATTATTAAGGGGGAAGGTAATCCGTACTGAGATAGTGTTCGAATAATTTGCGACTATATGAATAGGGATTGGTGATGTCTTTGATTTCTTGTGGAAGATTGTTCCACAGCTGAGCTGCGGAGTACGTTAAGCTTGTTTTGTATAAGTCAATCCTAGGCTTCGGAATGTGTAATATATTTAAACGTTTACTGTGTCTAGCATTATATTTAAACAATGGCCAGAGGTAATTTGGGGCATTCCGATGCAGGATTTTGTGAATTAGTTTAGCTTTATTGAAAAGCAGGCGTTTGCGGAGTGGTAGTAACTGAAGGCGTTTATACAGGCTAGGATTGTCAGATAAATGTTTGCTATAAATTAGACTCATGGCCCGTTTCTGGAGTGAGTAAAGTCGCTTGGTGTTTGAATTAGAACAACCGTCCCAGATTGTAGAGCAGTAGTCAAAGTGTGTATGTATATGAGAAGTATAGAATAGTTTCCTTGTGTCCTCATCAAGGAAGTTTTTAATCTTGGCGAGTTGGTTGACTTTTTTCGCTGTTTTTTTAATGAGCGCTTCAAATTGGGAATTAAACGTTAGGTTTCTATCAATGATTAGGCCTAATGTTGTGTGCTCAATTACACTTTCTACTGGCATGTTATCGATGTGAAGTTGAAGTGATGTGTGTGAGCTTAGAGTTTGAAGTCTTTGTCTGGTTGTTAATAACATTGATTTTGTTTTAGTGATGTTAATTTGCATAATGTTTGAATAGCTCCACCTAACTACATTATTTAATTCTTGTTGTAAAGACGACTCCAGTAAAATACAGTTTTCAGCGTTTGTGTACACAGTACAGTCGTCTGCATATAGATCGCAGGACGACGAAAGATGCAAAGGTAGATCGTTAATATATATGGCAAATAATATAGGGCCAAGAATATAGCCTTGCGGTACTCCAATATTGAAGGTAGTGGTTTGAGACAGAGATTTATTATGTGATACTACTTGCTTTCTGTTTGATAGAAAAGATGATATTAGATGATATTATTTTCATTGTCTCAAGTTATTTAATTAAAATAACATGGTCTATCATATCAAATGCTTTCTTGAAATCAATAAACACAGTTCCACATAGACTGTTGTTTATATTCTGGTGACAATTTGCTATCATGTTTGTTAGGGCCGTATGGCAAGAATATTTTGGTCGAAATCCTGATTGGCTGTCAACAATAAGCATGTTGCGAACTAAATACTGTAATGTTATTTTATGAATGTGTTTTTCTAGTGGCTTAGATAGTGATGATAGTAAGGAAATGGGTCTGTAATTGTTCGGGAGGCCATTGTTCAATGAACCAGATTTAGGAAGAGGGTACACTTTAGCGATTTTGAGAGCTGATGGAAAGTGGCCTTTGGTGAGACACTGATTATATACATAGGTTAGTGATGTACAGATCACTGGCGCAGCACAACGGAGAATCCGGTTGCTGATTCCATCTAACCCAGATGAGGTTGTGTTTTTTAGGTTAGGTTACTGAGGTAAGTGAATACTTCAGTGATTGTCATTAGCGGTATGTCGGAAAGAATATCGCGGGAGCATCTATTCTCGCAAAACCATGACAGTAAAGATACGTTGCAAGGAGAATTAGGTATTGAAGCCTTCAACTTGTCTATGTCAGTTTGACAAAAATTACTGAATTGGTTGCATGTAATATGATTTGATGGTAAAGAATTTCGGAAGTTATACTTGTTTGCCAAGATGTTAATTGCCTTCCATATATCCTTACTATTTGTTGTATCCATTACTAAGTTCTAAAAGTAATTTTTCTTTTCCCGTCGTGTGGTATATTGAACTTTGTTTCTAAGAGTACGGTATGCGCTGAGATCCCGCTTTTTATGTGCTTTATCTCTGTCTCTCATAATTTCAAGTATTTCCTGGGTGATCCAAAGTGGCTTGACGTGGTGTTTTACTCGAACTTCCTTAATTGGCACATGTCTATCAAAAACATCAATAAAGGTTTTCATCCAGAATTTCAGAGCATCATCCGGGTCAGGAAGCTGATAACCATTGTCTAGAGGTGAACTGAGCAAGTCCTGTAAAAATTCGTTTTGGTTGAAATGTTTGTAACTTCTATATTTTACACTTATGTGTTTATGTTTAGGAGTTTTAATTCCTTTTTTTAGACCACGTGCAGCATATTGGGTAGTGATCGCTCATTGCACAATTGGGTACGGTGCATTCTATGATGTTGTCTGAGCATGTTACATAAATGTGATCTATGACTGTTGAAGATGGCATTGTTACTCTAGTAGCTTGTTGTACTATTTGTTGGAAATTGTATGATGCAATTATATTTCCCCATTTTATGTTGAAATTGTTGGTGTCAATGTTAAAGTCTCCGAGTAGTATAATTTCCTTCCCGAAGCGAAAACCACATCCATCATGGTAGTGAAGTTTTCGTACCAGGCGTGTCCAGCACTGGGATTTCGATAGAGGTAGCCAATTATCAGGGGTGTGCGGTTTTGAAGTTTTAGCTCTAACCAAATACATTCTATTTCGCAAGTTTCAAAGTCTACCCTACGGTGAGCATTTAGTAAATTAGAAACATAGGCTACTATGCCTGTCTCTTGTTTCCTACAGGGATCCCTTCTAAAAACTGTGTACCCTTTAATAGAGATGTCCTCATCTGAAATGTTATCATTAAGCCTACTTTCACTAAGGCCGAATAAATAAAAATTTTGATTAATAATAGAAGATAACTCTGGTAGCTTGTTAAATAAGCTGCAAATGGGTAAGTGTCCAAGGCGTATTCCTGATTTATTGAGCCAGTGTTGCCACTTCTCAGACATTTCATCCATGAAGAAAGTGTAAATTAGTCAAACTTAAGCAAACATACAAGATCATAAAAATTCACAAATACATTAGCTTACAAAATATAAGTAATACAAATCGATATGTAAATGACAATATTACAACGATATAACTAATTAGACCAACAAATATAATGCAAACACAGAATAAAACGAATTAAAGATCATAAAAACAAATAATTAACCTGAAAAAAACTACTTCACAAGTTAAATAACCAGATGTTATCCAAAAGAATGAATAAATGACTATCCAATTCAGTGTTTCTGTATAAAGTGGAGTATCCCACACGGGAATAAAACGTTAAACAGTACCGTAAGGAAGAGCAGTGAAGACCCCCTCACTTACAGTAAACACAATTAAA
The DNA here is from genome assembly GCA_014155875.1 of Cepaea nemoralis. Taxonomy (NCBI): domain Eukaryota; kingdom Metazoa; phylum Mollusca; class Gastropoda; order Stylommatophora; family Helicidae; genus Cepaea; species Cepaea nemoralis. The sequence continues at coordinate 150,146 of JACEFZ010005989.1, read as the reverse complement.
AGAATTAAAATGTAATTAAAAGTAGCAGAGAGAGACAGAGACAGAGACAGAGAGAGAGAGAGAGAGAGAGAGAGAGAGAGAGAGAGAGAGAGAGAGAGAGAGAGAGAGAAAAAGAGAGAGAGAGAGAGAGAGAGAGAGAGAGAGAGATATGGGGTGTATCAGATGAGAGTGGTTGCTGTTTCTGGAACAGTCTCGGCTGGTAAAGATAAGTTTCATTTTCGTGCCAGGGCATGCGGGTGTACAAGGAAATGAACTGGCTGACAAGCTCGCAGGCAAGCTACTGTGGAAGGTGGACATGCCATGGACCAGGCTGACATTCTGAATGCTTTAAGAGAAGTAAATCGTTCGCAAGAACCAAGTGATGATTGTGAATCTAACAACCATGGTCAGGATGCGAGAACAGCAAATTAAAAGAGGTGTTGCCAAACAAGAACACTTTGCAGGAAGCAAAAGAAGATATATAAACCAACACAGAACTGGCGTCGTTAGCCGCTACACGTTGCGGATTTACTGAGGACGGGATCCGAGCACTTATGGACTGAATGGTTCGATGTGCAATGAGGATGATCTGTCGAATAACTAACTTAACTAACTAACTAACTAACTGACTGACTGACAGACTGACTGACTGTCTCACGGATGGAAGGACGGACGGACTGACTGACTGACTGACTGACTGGGAACCTAGGAACTATTTACGCGATACCAAGGGACGTAAGTTGAAGAGACGTGTATGTCTTGGATGACGCAAGCTGAAGCCACAACGTCAGTTGTGTGGAATGGGCAGGGTAGCTCGAGGACAACAATGGATAATGGTGTTTCCTAACAAAGAACCATCACACAGAGTTATAGTTACAATGGCCGATGGTGTCTAGAATGGGCAGCGGATGTAACATTGGTGTCAGTGTAACGGCAGACAGAAGACAACTCACAGCCGGGCGATGCAATCACACACATTGATGGCTCTGTGATAGGAGGGCAGAAGGGTCTGTGGGTTGTTGTCTATGTTTTGCAACGACAACTGGAGGATTTTTCAAAAGGAAAGCTCAAAGTTTGCAACAGGGAGATAATTTATTTGCAGATATCCTTATTAATATGTACATCTGTTGAAGGTGTTTTCACCATTCTTCCATGACATCAAACACGCACATCGTTACACAATTCCTCACGTGTCGCAAATTTCCTATGTTTCACTTTTGCATAGCAGGATTAGCTCAATATAATTCCGAAGATAACTTTTCCCAATCTCGATTAAGGCACATTGCATGAACATATACTTCTTACTAAATGCTGCATTTGCTTCGACATCTGATCGCATCTGTGGCGAAGGTTTAGTGAACGTGAATCGCATACAGCTTATGTAATCAACTGCAAGCGATTTTGAAGCAAAGCATTTTTTAGCGTGGGTCGTTCAGAAAGAAATGACAATCTACTAAATGCAATTCTGCCTAGTACATTACAAACAGTATGTTTTAGTGACATAGTATCGCATCATGATATTCTGAGATAAGTAGCCCATTTTTATTTATGATGTTTTTAGTGTGTTTCCATTGTTCTAATTATTATTATTATTATTTTTTATGAGCTTTAAAATCTTCTAATTCCGTTCCCATGCCTTAATGTAGGCACTGCAGATTTATGTATTTGTTTGCTGATGAAGGCTAGTCACCATTAGTATTTCTTTGTCTTCGTAATTGTATTCTGTAATTCTTCATTACGCTGTTTCATTTTACATTATAATCATTTAATAAAGTGATACACATATACTAGACATTTCTTTAGTAAAGGAGAGAAGACAACGCTTAATGAGTGTAGTTAATTTGAAGGCGTTTTGATTGAGAGAAACATGTTCAATTAAGTTTGAATAAAGTGTTATGAAAGTGCTACACAGTATCCAACAACAGGATATATTATTTGTGGGGGAAATATGTATAGTCTTCTACAGAGCTGGTGTCCGTGGCGAATGGACTTTGGACGTAGTTCGTAATCCCGCTTACCCTCGTTCAAAACACAGCTGCACGCGATTTGGCAGCATATTGCGTTGCGGAGGGTTTTAACGAATTGGTATGGGAGAATGTCGTTCAAAAAGCATTGGCACGCTACTGAAAGTAAACTTGCCAACACATCAACAAAAGCAGTAAAATGCAGGTGTTGACAACGATTCCCTGTAAAGGATTTGAAAGGGAGGGGGGGGGGGGGGACATGTAACTGTGGTGTGTTTTATTTCTAACCCGAATGCATATTTTTGGCGGGCTATTCGGCTTCTAGTCTGTTGGCTAAGATCAATATGAAGCCATCCGCACTTAATCTGGGCACATCTATCAGCAGAGGCGGTCATCATAAGGGCACACAGGGACTTGTAACTTCACGGGGCGGCTCTTACCCTTGGGACACTTTGAGCCCTTAACACATTTTTTGTTTTGTTAAAGTAGCCGCCTACAATGTGATATAGCTTAGTCACCAGCAGAGACGGTCATTGTGACCTAGCTTGGTCACCACCAGAGACGGTCATTGTGATCTAGCTTGGTCACCAGCAGAGACGGTCATTGTGATCTAGCTTAGTCACCAGCAGAGACGGTCATTGTGATCTAGCTTGATCACTACCAGAGGCGGTCATTGTGATCTAGCTTGGTCACTACCAGTGGCGGTCATTGTGATCTAGCTTGGTCACTACCACTGGCGGTCATTGCGATCTAGCTTGGTCACTACCAGAGGCGGTAGTCTCTATGGCGAAGGAGTCTCTATGGCGAAGTGGTCAAGCCGTTTGACTCGTGCTCCGAAGGTTGTGGGTTCGATTCCGGGCTGCACCCTTCGGTTTACGAGTTAAATGTTTCGGAGACTCCTGTGGGTCGTCGCTAAAAGCTACGGAGTTCGTGCTTTGTGCGACGCTTTTCGTGCTACGGAAAGAGACCGAGCCATATGGGATAAAACCCGGTGCAATGAAGTCGACCCTGTCGACTTTTAAGCGACTTTTAAGCGACTTTAAGAGGCGGTCATTGTGATCTAGCTTGGTCACCAGCAGAGGCGGTCATTGTGATCTAGCTTGGTCACCAGCAGAGGCGGTCATTGTGATCTAGCTTGGTCACTACCAGAGGCGGTCATTGTGATCTAGCTTGGTCACCACCAGAGACGGTCATTGTGATCTAGCTTGGTCACCACCAGAGACGGTCATTGTGATTTAGCTTGGTCACCAGCAGAGGCGGTCATTGTGATCTAGCTTGGTCACTACAACAGGCGGTCATTGTGATCAAGCTTGGTTACTACCACAGGCGGTCATTGTGATCAAGCTTGGTTACTACCAGAGGCGGTCATTGTGATCTAGCTTGGTCACAAGCATAGACTGTCATGACAATAACAGACATGGACTCGGAACTTCAGGGGCGGCTGTTGCAACAAGGAAAACTTTAGTCTTAAATAATATTTTTAGTCTTTCCTTCTCTTCTTTTTTTAAATGTATGTGTGAATAGCTTTATGTTATACTAGCTGACCCGGCCCGGCTTCGCCCAGTCCTTGGTGGGGAGCATCTCATTTAATTCATATAAGTAGTCATATAAGTTCCCGTTCCCGTTACCGACTGTCTGTCTGTCTGTCTGTCTGTCTGTCTGTCTGTCTGTCTGTCTGTCTGTCTGTCTGTCTGTCTGTCGGTCGGTCGGTCGGTCGGTCGGTCGGTCGGTCGGTCGGTCGGTCGGTCGGTCGGTCGGTCGGTCGGTCGGTCGGTCGGTCGGTCGGTCGGTCGGTCGGTCTGTCGGTCGGTCGATCGGTCGGTCGGTCGGTCGGTCGGTCGGTCGGTCGGTCGGTCTGTCTGTCTGTCTGTCTGTCTGTCTGTCTGTCTGTCTGTCTGTCTGTCTGTCTGTCTAATCATTTATTGGTTGCAGTTAGAACAACCTTAGATAAACGAAGACCAACTTGGTAATATATTAACTTGGGTAAATGGAGCAGCGGCAGCAGCAGCAGAAGAAGAAAAAGGAGGAGTAGGAGCTGGGAGGAGGAAGAGGGAGGAGGAGGGAGGAGGAGGAGAAAGAGAGAAGAGGAGGATGGAGGAGGGAGAGGGAGGAGGGGGAGGAGAAGAGGAAGAGGGTAGGAGGTGGAGGAGGGGAGAGGAGGAGGAGGAGGAATATAACGCATATGCCTGTAGATTTAATAATGGCTGAGGTAGTTCCATGTCTTCTTAGAGTTGGCGACAGTGTAAAGAAATATAAAATCTTCAAACTTGATAGAGATAAGGTAACTATTATTTATTCATTCTTTAAGCAAAAAAAGATGAGTTACAATGTTATGCATTATGCATTATTTTTATGAAAACTTTGAAAATGCCTTACAGATTGTATCATTATTTATTATAACTCATATGCCGGTACATAACTATGGACAAAGAGGTTATAAATCTTTGAAAACGATGCCACAATATGACTATAAGTTATACAGAAAAGTTATGCCCCTTGAAATAACTTTTACAGAGTTAAGTCCCCTGAGATAGATGAAATTATAATGAAAAATGAAATAATTTTGGGTAAGCAGCCGATTTCATACTAAAAAAATATGACAGTGGAATGAAAGGAAGCCGTGTAAAAAATTTCATCTCAATGGGATGGGCCGTTCGCGAGCGCATTAGGGACATATAGACAGACAGACAGACGGACGGAGGTCGCCTTTTATATATAAGATATACCCATCCATGTTGGGTTTTCCTCTTGTCCGCTTACTCGTTAGGCCTCCCTCCATATACATCTTTTCCAGACTCTACACGCCCAAAGTATTTCATTTCCCTCACTTTCGTTTGTCTTAATAACCACATTTCTTTGACAATGAATCCCTGTTGAACGGTTCAGTGTGTTCTCTATTTCGCCCATGCAGGAGGAGGAGAGGGAGGAGGGGGGAGGAGGAGGAGAGAGTAGGAAGAGGGAGGAGGCGGAGGGAGAAGGAAGAGGGAGGAGGAAGAGGGAGAAGGAGGAGAAGGAGGGGGAGGAGGAGGAGGGAAGAGGAGGAGGGGAGGAGGAGGAATGTGAAGGGAGGAGGAGGGATGAGGTAGAGGGAGGAGGAGGAGGGAGGCGGAGAGAGGAGGAGGGAGGAGGAGGAAGAGGGAGGAGGAGGAATGTGAAGGGGGGAGGGGGAGGAGGTAGAGGGAGGAGGAGGGAGGAGGAGGGATTAGAAGGAGGAGGGAGGAGTAGGGTGGAGGAGGAGGCGAGGAGGAGGGAGGAGGAAGAGGGAGGAGGAGGGAGAAGGAGGGAGGAGGAGAACGCAGGAGGAGAAGGGAGCAGGAGGAGGATAGGGAGGAGGAGGGAGAGGGAGGAGGAGGAGAGAGTGGGAGGAGGCGGAGGGAGAAGGAAGAAGGAGAAGGAGGAGGGAGAAGGAGGAGAAGGAAGAGGGAGGAGGAAGAGGGAGGAGGAGGAGGAGGAGGGAGGAGGAGGAATGTGAAGGGAAGAGGAGGGAGGAGGTAGAGGTAGGAGGAGGAGGAGGGAGGCGGAGAGAGGAGGAGGGAGGAGGAGAAAGAGGGAGGAGGAGGAATGTGAAGGGAGGAGGTAGAGGGAGGAGGAGGGAGGAGGAGGAGGAGGGAGGAGGAGGAGGGAGGAGGATGAGGGAGGAGGAGGAGGGAGGAGGAGGGAGGAGGCGGAGAGGGAGGAGGAGGGGGAGGAGGGAGGAAGAAGGAGGAGGAGGGAGGAGGAGTGATGAGGAGGAGGGAGGAGGAGGAGGGAGGAGGAGGGATGAGGAGGAGGGAGGAGGAGGAAGAGGGAGGAGGAGGAATGTGAAGGGAGGAGGAGGGAGGAGGTAGAGGGAGGAGGAGGAGGGAGGAGGAGGAGTGAGGAGGAGGAGAGGGAGGAGGAGGAAGGAGGAGGGGAAGGAGGGAGGAGGAGGGAGGAAGAAGGAGGAGGAGGGAGAAGGAGGGATGAGGAGGAGGAGGGAGGAGGAGGAAGAGGGAGGAGGAGGAATGTGAAGGGAGGAGGAGGTAGAGGGAGGAGGAGGAGGGAGGAGGAGGGATGAGGAGGAGGGAGGAGTAGGAAGAGGGAGGAGGAGGAATGTGAAGGGAGGAGGAGGGAGGAGGTAGAGGGAGGAGGGAGGAGGAGGAGTGAGGAGGAGGAGAGGGAGGAGGAGGAAGGAGGAGGGGGAGGAGGAAGGAGGAGGGGGAGGAGGGAGGAGGAGGAGGGAGAAGGAGAGGAGGAGGAGGAAGGAGGGAGAGGAAGGAGGGAGAATGAGGAGGGGAGGAAGGAAAGGGAGGTGGAAGGGGAGGAGGAGGGAGGAGGAAAGAGGTAGGGGGAGGAGGAGGTAGAGGGAGGAGGAGGAAGGAAAGGGGGATGGAAGAGGAGGAGAAGGGAGGAGGAGGGTGGAGGGAGGAGGAGGAGGGAGGAGGTAGGAGAGGGAAGAGGGAGAAGAAGGAAGAAGGAGGAGGGAGGATGATGAGGGAGAAGGAGGCAGGAGGAGGAGGAGGGAGGCAGGAGGAGAAGGGATGAGGAGGGAGAGGGAGGAGGAGGGAAGATGAGGGAGGAGGGGGGAGGAGGCGGAGGGAGTAGGAGGGAGGAGGATGGAGGAGGAGGGGAGAGGAAGAGGGAGAAGGAGGAGGGAGAGGGATGAGAGGGAGGAGGAAGAGGAGAAGGGTGGAGGGAGGAGGTAGAGGGAGGAGAAGAGAGGGGGAGAGAGTTCGCCATTCCGAATTCATACTCGTCTAGTTCTTCCCTTCTACACGACTGTAGATATCTTCCTTACACATAAAAAGATGAATTGTTATTGATATTGCCGTGGCATGGAGGAATATCAGCAGCAGAGTTGATGATTGCCGTGTGACGATTCTGTGTAGTCACGTCATTTTCTTCCCTTTCCCTAGCGTTTTGGTTCGGGGATTCTTTCATCATCATCATCATATATTTACGTACGTATTTTGGGAGGGGGAGGAGGGAGGAGGAGGAAGAAGAAAAAACAACTATGACAGTTGACAGCTCTGGAATGAAAGGAAGGCGTGTAGAAAATTTCATCTCAATCGGATGGGCCGTTCGCGAACAAATAAAGGACATACATATTTACATACATACATATATACATACATATTTACATACATACACTTTGTTTTATAAATATAGATGTTAGTTGTCATACAATTGTGCAACGCATACGTCTACTATAATCGCTTTGTTATATGTATAGACTTAATGGGGACAGACTCAACATGATGTGACCATAAACTTCCAACAGTCATGAAAGATATACACAGACTTAGAGATAGACAACTGTAATGGCTCTCTCTATCACCAATAATCAAACACATCAAAATGAGGCAAGTGAAATATTTCGGCCGGCCACGTTAAAAGACATAACTCTGTTATGGGCTGCATTGTAGTGATCACGCGTTGACCATGTTCCTAGATCAAAGTGTAGTCGTCTGCACTCGATCTCGCCAGGGCTATAACCTGGGGTCTTCTAGTTTACTCCATAGAAAATGTAACACAAATTCATCTGGAACAAGACAATCTGCAGGAGCTTTCAGATCAGCAAAGCATTGCTCTATGTGTCCGTCTTATTGAAGCTTTGAACCTCGACCATTAGCTGTTCAAGGCTTAGGGCATGATCTGTCTCACATAATGTAGGTCTGAGTGCATGAAGGTATAGGTGGCCATCAGCTTAGGGCATGATCTGCCTTGCCATGAAATTTAGTCCTTAGGCTGCAATTCCTCGCACTAGGATAAGATTTGCTCCCTCCCAACGTTGTTCCTTCGCTTGAAGCCGTTGGCACAATGTGGCGTGTTGGGTTTGGTGATCGCCACCAAGTCTCAATCATGTCTGACTAAGACCTGACTAAATCAATCAATCATGTCTGACAAAGAACTTATTAAATCACTCAATCATGTCTGACTAAGACCTGACTAAGTCATTCAATCATTTCTGACTAAGATTTGACTAAACCACTCAATCATGTCTGACTAAGACTTGAGTAATCACTCAATCATGTCTGACTAAGACTTGAATAATCACTCAATCATGTCTAACTACGACTTGAATAATCACTCAATCATGTCTGACTATGACATGACTATATCACTTAATCATTTCTGACTTGGACGTGACTAAATCACTCAATCATGTCCGACTAAGACCTGACTAAATCACTCAATCATGTCTGACTAAGACCTGCCTAAATCACTCAATCATGTCTGATTAACACCTGACTAAATCACTCAATCATGACTGACTAAGACCTGACTAAATCACTCAATCATGTCTGACTAACACCTGACTAAATCACTCAATCATGTCTGACTAACACCTGACTAAATCACTCAATCATGGCTGACTAAGACCTGACTAAATCACTCAATCATGTCTGACTAACACCTGACTAAATCACTCAATCATGGCTGACTAAGACCTGATGAAGTCACTACAGTATCGAGTAACAAAAGACAAGTGTTTTTAGCCGCGGTAGAGCAGTGACTAGCACCTTTGTCAGTTGTCACAAGTTGAAATCCGCATAGAAAAGGATTCTAGAAAATGGCTTGCGCTAGGCAGACTCAGCCTAAAGCCTGCAGCAGGAAATGTCCTGCTAATTAACATGCATTACGGAGATCAGCATGGCGGAATGGGTAAGATCGCTCCCTCTTAAACTTCCAGTTTGCTGACCTCTACATCGGTTAATTGGACTAACATGTCAACTTCTCGTCCTGGACTGGGGGACGTATATTACACGTACCTCAGAAGTTGGAGAGTATTTGCCCCATGGCGAGGGACACTGGTAAAAGGCAATCTAATCTACACACACACACACACACACACACACACACACACACACACACACACACACACACACACAGACACACACAGACACATCATTCTAGTGCACTAAAAGTAGAAACACATGTGTGGACTACGGGTGACTTCACTGCAAATGAAGACACAAAAAAGCACAACATACGTGACATATACACACACATTCTGTCCAGTGCTGCACTTTCTTGTAATGACAACATAGAACGTTGCCTTACAAACATATCACAGTGATTTAATTCAGAGATAATGTTTTACTGTTGGCGATTTGACTATACATTAACGTCTGGCTATTTCCCCAAAGGGTAAACGTGTATTGAACATGTCCTGGTCATATGAACACATAATAACCTCACCCAGCATGTGTTTTGTGATATGTCGGCCTCACGACACCACCTATTATTTATATCTGCATTGCATGAATGATACACTGTCCGTCCCCCAAAGTCAAACGAGTTGCCATATTCACGTGATTGAGTGACTGCAGTGACATCCAGGTTCCCCCGTTAAAACGTGAAAATGGACACTGTACCTTCATTTGTTGTCTGAGGAAATCACAGCAGGGACTTCAGTTCTTCACTTCATATTAGATGTAATAACCAGTATCTTCACGTGTTTAACCACTATCTTTATTCGCACAATTTAACATGCTCAAAGTTTGCAAAACATAAGTAAGACAATGTCAATATGAAGTAACATGTGAGACGGTTATTTGTTACAATAGTTGCAATAGTCTGCTCTACATGATCAACATCATCAAGTGCCTTGCCAGCTGGCGTAGGCGTTCATGGCTCTCCACAGATCTCAGTCGTTGGTGTCCTGGCTCAACTCTGATGTTGGTAATTCCTCCATGCCACCGTCTCAATCCATCCAGCATCATTTCTCTTGGTCTACCTCTGCATCTTTTCGCCTCGATCTTTCCAGTTGTCACGAATTTCTCAAATACTTCTCTTCTCATCTCATGACCAAAGAAAGCTGGAAATTCAGGAATTTCATTGTAAGTTGCTCTGGTAGTGCAAGGACATCATATTTAAACATATGTAAACTCATTCTCTGTTCTTTGAGTGTCGCCACCGTCGACATCAGTGTTACCAGGCTGCATTTGCATGTGATAATAGTCTACTCCACATTATACGAGTATTTATATCACAAGCTGTGATAACACCTGACTAACAACTGGCAGGTTTAAATATGTCAAAGTATCGTGCCTTTCAGTACATCCCCGTTATAGAAATGTAAGATTATCTGTTTTACCAGTCTTGTTATTTCAAGCGCCACAAAACTCTCACACAATATAAGCATGTTGGACAGATCTGCTGTCACAATCTTGTTATTTCAAGCTCCATAAAGCTCTCAAACGTTATAGAAATGTTAGACAGATCTGCTGTCCCAATCTTGTTATTTCAAGCGCCACAAATCTCTCACACGTTATAGGAATGTTAGACAGATCTGCTGTCCCAATCTTGTTATTTCAAGCGCCACAAATCTCTCACACGTTATAGGAATGTTAGACAGATCTGCTGTCCCAATCTTGTTATTTCAAGCGCCACAAATCTCTCACACGTTATAGGAATGTTAGACAGATCTGCTGTCCCAATCTTGTTATTTCAAGCGCCACAAATCTCTCACACGTTATAGGAATGTTAGACAGATCTGCTGTCCCAATCTTGTTATTTAAAGCTCCATAAAGCTCTCAAACGTTATAGAAATGTTAGACAGATCTGCTGTCCCAATCTTGTTATTTCGAGCGCCACAAAACTCTTACACACTAAACACCACCAATGGTCATCGTGGCCCAATCGATAAGATCGTTCACTCTTAAACTTCCGGCGTTGTGATACCGAGGTAGCGTGTTCCCATACCGGCTAATTAATCTATTTGTGTGTGTCTTTATGTAACTACCATTATTATGACCATCACCCCATTCATATCACGACCAAGGTTTTACAACTCAAAAACACCACAGAGACGACCTTCCTCACATACTATTATTATTATTATTGACATTGTTCGGTACGCGCCAGCTGACGACACGTGTGTGGTCATTCTCTCACGTAACCCCCGCCTCTGTCTGTGTGTAGTTGTTGTGGTGACACTCACGTAACCCCCGCCTCTGTCTGTGTGTAGTTGTTGTAGTGAAGATTGTAATGGTTTGTATTGTGGTAACATTAGTGGAATGCGTTCCCTCTTTACCCCAATCACTCTCTAGACACAGCTTCAAGACCATCAGCAACCAACCACCACTACTATAGGTATAAGCACATCCTCCTCTATACTTTAAGTGGTCACTCGACCATTTTACCACTGCTTGAATACTGCTTGACCACGTCATCGGTCACTTTATCCACTACCATAATCTTAGGCACATCGTCCTCTACAATTTAAGTGGTCACTCGACCACTTTGACCACTACTTGACCATTACTTTACCACTACTTGACCACTAATTTTCCACCATTTGATCATCACCATATCATTACAACTACTTTCCGTTAACATTTCCTCACTTGACCACTTTACCACTCCTTGACCACTAATTTACCACTCTGTAAGCATCACCATATCATTGCAACTACTTTTCCCTAATATTTTCCTCACTTGACAACTACTTGACCACTGCTCGACCACTACTTTACTACTAATTTACCACCCTGTAACCATCACCATATCATTACAACTACTTTTCACTAAAATTTTCCTCACTTGACCCCTACTTGACCATTACTTGACCACTATTTGACCACTAATACCTGGTATCCACCCCTTACCACTGAATGAAACTACACCATATTCATTACAACCGACGATCTTTACCTTTCAAGGTGTCATTTGTACCACATCTGTGTCTGTATGTAGAAGTGTACAAGCGTGGCTGTGAGAGGGGTTGTCGACGCCCATCTGTCAAGCGTATTGACAATCAAAGTTCAGGCGGCATGGTCTCCGCAGACACCGACAACAAACACTATCACCACTGACACCTCTTATCAATACACATGCTTCGTCGTATTCTACAATTATTGTCTTATTTCACTGGCAGGGACCCACACCCCGTTCCGTCACACCCCGCCCTTGGAAGTTTATCCACCACGTTTTCACTACTCTATACAACCAACTCTGCCTAAGGACCCATACTTGTCTAACATTCCACTAAACACATACCTCCTCACATATCTGAAAGGTACCGACCATTCACACGAATACTACTTTGTCCACCCCTCTTTCTATTTCTACTAATTACTTTTACAGACTTCAACCATTCCCACCCCCGCCACACAACCAACAGAAATAACTTCCAGATTTTCCCACCATTTCCAGATTTTTCACACACTTCACCCTCGCCAAAAATTACCTTCCTCGTTCAGCCTCCCCATGGACTTGTGAAATTACGTGGGTAAACGACATATATAACTACTGACGTGTTTACTGGCTTGTTTTCACCGCCTACATCCACACAGCCTAGCACTCCTGGTTATATAATATAAGGTGATCCCCAGCATCAGTCACGGCTGGTCTGGTGGTTCACATTCTGAGATCATTGGTACACATTTTTCCACAGCTCGATCTGTCTATTGTACATTAGTATAGTCACTCTGCCGTTAGTATGGCATCGATGTAATTTATGTGTTTTGTTTTATGAAGGATTGTCACCAAATTACCAGTTCTCTTTATGAGTTAACTTCTTTCAAGATATCTTTATTACACTATCCTTACAATATGTTTTTTCATCATTCTTCTAAGAAATCACTGATCTGTACCTTTCACATAATTTCTTATATAAACCACACAATCAGTATATTAAAGGAGACCATGTATAAGATCTTTTTAACATAATTCCGTGGGCATCTCCGTTTATATAGCACAATTTTTAATGATAAATATAATTTATTGTGTTTTTCACTGTAAATGGTGAATTTCGGTTAAGATATTGCAGTTTTCATAGTGATGTTTTATATGTTGCAGTTCTTTAACTTTCATTATAAACAGTTATTGTGTTTTGTAACGGTCACTATTAATTAATTATTATCGTTTGAAGTTTTATAACTTTCACACCAGGCGTTGCAGTCTTGTAAGATTTCAATGCACTTGTCTCCGCCGTCGTAGGTCAAGTTTGCACCAGAACCGTACCTCTCGACCGTTCATCTCATTGGCACCGAAGAACACCATGGTAACTGGCATCATGTAACCAGAGAACGTGAGTATTTTGAAAAGCTTGTACTAGCGCTGGAACCAATTTTGACACCGGTCCTGGGAGCCAATCACAGAGTCAAAGTCCTGGAGCAGAGAAAAAAGTAAAGAACAACAGTGGAGGATCAGAGATAGTCTAATCACCTTGTCTGTGTGTCTCTCTGTCATAGTAAAATAGTTATAACCAGAAATAAAATGTGTATGCGTCTTTGTTCTTGTATGTATGTATCAAGTCTGCCACCGATAACATGGTATCAACAACCTCTCACCATCAGAACGACATGAAAATCAAGAAAACCAGAAAGAGGAAAGCAATAACAACATATACTACTACTATTAATAATACTAACACTACAACAACAACAAACGCTACTACTACCACTACTACAAAAAAAGTCGCTTAAAACTCGACAGGGTCGACTAAATTGCACCGGGTTTTATCCCATATGGCTCGATCTCATTCCGCAGCACGGAAAGCGTCGCACAAAGCACGAACTCCGTAGCTTTAAGCGACGACCCACAGGAGTATCCGAAACATTTAACTCGTAAACCGGGACACTTAGAGCAATGCCTTGCTGATCCGAAAGCTTCTGCAGCTTGTCTTGTTCCAGATATATTGGTGACTTTTCCTTTGAATTAAACTAGGCAGGCCTCTGGTTATGACCCTGGTCAGATATATTTCAGATGAATACACTTTGATCTAGGCTGCATGATCAACGCGTGGTCTATACATTGCAGACCATAAGAGGGTTATGTCTTTTAATGTGACCGAAATCTTTCACTTGCCTCGTTTTTGTTTCTTTGAGTTTGGTGATTGAGAGTTGCATTATAGTTGGGCATCTCCAACACCAGCCATGTTCACATCTGTGTGCACTCTTTAGTAATATATAATTACATCTTGTTGGGCATGTTCACACTAAGCAGATATCGATAATAGGCGTATGCTTTACAGAATTGTATGAAACTAAACAGTATTGTTTGTAGACAATCAACAGGATCTGCACCATTTAGTAGATGCGGTTGTTGCACACAGTGAACAACGTTTTTTACAAAGAAATTGTGTCTTATTCTTACATAACAATAAAATTTTCAGGGAACGCTTTACCCTATGTCCACTTCCAACTGTGGTGTTGTGTACTTCTTCAGACTTCGTTATGACGTCTAGTTAGCAGTGAAACTTGGTTTGAGTATCCAAGTGACAGCCCATGTTGTTTGTTGAGTTCAGAGTAGAATGTCTCCCAGTTTTCAAGACCCCAATAATAATAATAATAATAATAATAATAATAATAATAATAATAATAATAATAATAATAATAATCTATATCTATAAAAGAGACTGTATGACGTATGTTTGTTTGTTTGTGGGTTTGTGGATTTGGATGCGTTCGATAACGGTACATCCGATTGAGATGAAATTTTCTACACGTCTTCCTTTCATTCCTGTGCAACCGACTATAATAATTTCTGAATGTAAAATCTTCTACTTATTTAATAACATTTACTTTTCCATTTTCATTATATAATGTCTATATAGCAGGGGCACTTCACTCTAGAAAAGTTATTTAAGGGGCATAACTTTTAATAACATTTCTAAATACTTTATAGTCATATTGTTGGACTTTCCTGCACTATTGTTACACTCTTTGTCTATAGTTATTTTTAGGCATATGAGTTATATTAAATAATGATATAATCTTTAAGGTATTTTTACAGTTGGCATAAAAATAATGCATTATGCATAACATTTTAACCCATCTTTTTCTACAGTTTTCATTGAATGGTGTGTGGAAGGACATTCTTTTAAGTTACTGTGCGCCAAAAGCTGGGCGAAACCACGCCGGTCAGATAGATAGACAGACAGACAGTCGGGAACGGGAGAGCTTATATGACTACCTTATATGAATTAAATTAGATGCTCCCCACCAGGGACTGGGTGAAGCCGGGCCGGGACAGAGAGACAAACAGATAGTCGGGAACGGGAGAGCTTATATGACTACGTATATGAATTAAATTAGATGCTCCCCACCAGGGACTGGGTGAAGCCGGGCCCGGTCAGATAGACAGACAGAAAGATAGTCGGGAACGGGAGAGCTTATATGACTACTTATATGAATTAAATGAGATGCTCCCCACCAGGGTCTGGGTGAAGCCGGGCCGGGTCAGCCAGCCAGACAGACAAACAAGCAGACAGACTGACTGATAGATAGATAGATCCCCTCCAGGACCTGGGCGAAGCCGGGCCGGGTCAGCTAGTAATAAATAATAATAATAATAATAATAATAATAATAATAATAATAATAATAATAATATGCAGATAATGGCTGTCACAACCATGCTGGTTAATTTCAGCTTGAACTTCATGCTCATGCTTATTAAAACTGACTCGTGTTTTAAAGCTTTATATTTTATATTACAATCACATGTGCCAGCCAAAAATGTTATATGACAAGTATCAGCCCATCTGAACGTAAACGGATATTACACTTGATATAGTGTACCGTGAATATACTACACTTCATTTGATATATTATATACCATGCGATGTCACAGACTGAATATCTAAGGCAGTGCATTAACTGGAATGTATTGTTGTAGCTATTCATCGTACGTGTTGTTTATTTTCTTAGATATCTTACTATGCTATTTTACAACTAACTGTTTTCATTATATAGTCTTCATTTATATACTACAATACATTATTTCATTGTCGACCTTGTTAATTGAAACATCGATTCTATTTATGTCCCTTGAAGCTATGATTTCCTAGAATACGGTCTTCTACATGTTTACCTATGGAAGATTACAATGATCGAACCCTATCATGTTTGTCGGTGCTTATGTCTGCAATGCGAAAGTTAGACTCTTAGAAGTACAGTGTCTCAGTAACATTTTGAATCGCCAGGATAACGTCATGTTCTGTGGGATTTCAATGCTAAAGGCAGATCATTGGGACACATTGCTTCCAACAAACAAATGGGAGGAGCTTTATTATGGACTTGAAACCATCGACCTTGTCTGCATCAACTGTGACTGTGTCACCAGAAATGCAAGCCGAGTAGGAGATGGGGACAGTACTATTAACCTGGCACTGGCTTCCCCTCAAACCACTGCAATATGCATATGTGTTATATCGCCATACTAAAATGTTTGCAATATCCTTTACAGGACATCGCTGTCAACATCAGCATCTTTCAGCTGAGTGTTGATTTCTTGGCAAGATTTCGCTCAGTAGTTTGCCATTGCTTTCTGAGCAGCCGGCTCACATACCCCGTAAGTTACCGACGCGATTCGAACCACTGCTGATTCTCACTGTCGTCACGTTACTTACGAGAGTATACAAGATTACGGAGAAATGTCGCTAACCTCTAGGCCAGGAAGCCCGCTATCGCCACACTGCTGAATAAAGTATATGATACTGAAACATACCTCCTTAAATATGCAAATGTATATTTATTGCAAGCCCTAAGACACCGGAAGCGTTGGAATGTCATCAACATCAAATATGTAGCATAATGTGTCACATCACGAAGATGTTGTTACAATCATTATGCAAAGAGGTAGTAAGAAAATACAACCCGAAGCAAGGGAAGAACAATGTGGGTTCGTAGAAAACAAGGGGACACTAAATAGTATGTATATGCTGAGAGCATTAATTGAGCGGTATAAATTACATCTTTGCTTTGATGACTACAAACAGGCTGTTGATACAGTAAGACATGTCAACATGATGGAGTTGTTTTCACATTGATGAGAAAGATCAGCATGGTCTAAAGGGTAAGATCTCTTGGGTAAGATCTCCCGTTCTTAAACTTCCGTAGTGCTGATGACGAAGTAGTGGCTTGAACGTCAACATTGGTCAGCTGAACTAAAATGTCGACTTCTCGTCCTTGAATTTGGATAGTAAATTACAAGTACCTCAGAAGTCGGAGTGTGTTCGTCTCATTGCGAGAGACACATGTAATAAACAAAGCTAATGCACACGCACATATCAGCCCAGTGCACTATAAGTAGAAGCACTGTATGGACTACGCTTGAGTTCAAGACACCATAACATGTTGTCAAAGGCCCAGAAAGACATGACGTAGAGGACAGAGGATAGACATAGGACATGGGAAGAGTACGGGTATGGTGGACGGGTCTATACGCCCAGGACAGGGGGTTTACAGACAGGACTGAGACCTTGAATGACAGGGCAGGTTAACCTTGGACGGTACGACGCAGTGCGCCTGCCATCAACAGACGGGTGAAGGACAAGACGACAGACCTGACCTAGCATGACTACCAAGGACGGCACGAGGGTCAAGTACCAACCTGAGCAGAAAGCTTCAGACAGGACGAGACTGCGAATGGAAGATGATACTTGCTGAACAAGCTGAACAGCGCATGTATGCTTTTTGAGTATAACTGTTATAGACCGTTTCTGGGAGTATCTTCGGTAGAGAAAAGAACGGATCCATCCATGCTTCAAGAGCTGAATTCTGGGGATGGTTGGCTATTGGGGACGATGGGACAGAGAAACTTGATATATTTTGGTCACTTGGGGTGTCATGAAAGTTTTGAGACAGAAGTCATAGAGGGGTGTATGCCTGGGAGGAGAGGAGGAGGAGGGCCAGGGAGAGGATGAGTGCAGGATGTGGCAGATGATCTCCGGATAGGTGTATCGGACAGGTGACATCTTGCTTGTGATCGATAAGTTTTCCGGAGGGTCGTTATGGGAGCGAGGTTCTGCAAAGGACATGCTACTAAATGAATGAATGAACGAATATAATTCTGATGTGTGGAATTTTGTTTTGTATGAGATTTCATTTTTTGAGCTCTCACATGTGCAGGTGTCTCTAAATGATATCACATTTGGTCGTAGATGTATTGCAAGGGCTCAATGAAACAGATGCCACATATATCTGCCACGAAGTGATGTTGTAAAGGCTACCGATGCGTCTAGGGTTTGACATAATATGAATAATAATATGAATACCTTCGAGTTCTCCTTGTTTAACTGAAGACAAAAACAGCCACTGGAACAAAACTCCACAACGACTTTCCTCTCGCAAATTGACTTTAATATGTCGACTCAATTACTCACATGTCGACCACACTCAATCGCCCCACAGAAACTTTAGAACACAAATACTGGATTAACACAAAGAGCGGCATAACGGACTGTTAGCCATGCTCCAGAAGACATGCTGCGTCCGAGCTGGACGGCAGCCCAAGTCTAACTTCCTAGTGACGTTTTTCGTGACGCTTCCCTAGTTTTCCTGCGCACTCTATAACTGTACCATTCGGTGCATCTTTTAGGGAAGCTCCCTTCAGCCTTTCTCAGTCTGCTGTGTGTCAGTGACTGATATGTGGCATTATGCCCCCGCCTTACAAATTATATGATATTATCATTTAATTCATATATACATATACATTTATTATCCATGACAAATAGCATCACTGACAATCTAAGTTGAATCAATTGCTGAACATGACATTATAGTTCCCGTTAATAACCCTTAAAAAGAAATAAAATTACTGACGGGCATGCCCTCCTGCTCACACCCACGGTGAGCGTCATGTAGCCGGCCTATGAGAGGGCCGGACCAACTAATGATACCATTAGTCCCTAACTTGTCCTCACTCTAGGTCAAAACCCGGAGTTGTGGACGAGAGTATCAATCGGTATCATGCTGTCTGTATCAGTTGCCGATCCTCATTGTCGCTGGTTCTGTATATATCTTGCGTTATCATTTAATGGCTGTAGGTGAGGTAGAGGCTGTCGCTGATCACATTCTAATTTAAGGGATATTTCTAATATTATTAAGTGCCGTACCAATAATACAACAATATAATTCATTAAACCAGTAATGTTATAATAGTACCAGCTCTCTTTGTGTAAATAATGATCAATTAACCAATCATATTTCCGTAAATATTCTTTTCTTCTCCTTCACGGATAAACTAATACTCTTCATTCTCCAACATGATAAATCTTCTTCTTCAATCGACTGTTGTAATGTGGTATCATTGCCCAATGCTCATACCTGTATGTAGAGAAGCTAACTCATCATGCTTTCATCTACCCATCGGTGCTTGTAAAATGCCAATATAATCATATAAGTTAGTATCCATAAATCATCTTTAACTTTCTGACGATCATATGTCGGTATGATATCGACTGCCTTCGCCATAGCTCAAAGAGAGTTTCCCCAAACCTCTTAGACTAATGACGCTGGTTAGTCCATAGTACACCTCTATATTCACATATCCTGGTACAATTCTAGTGTACTGTTACATCCGCTCAGGGGAGTTGCTTCTATCCCAGTACACCTCACTGCACCCTCACACCACGTGTGTTTTCCTCTGTACCTTTATTATAACAACAATTGACAAACCTTTGCGTATGATCAAGCAGTAAATCAAAACTAATTTGTAAGACCACATGCATAGTCTAAAAACAATATGTAAGGATCTGTATACTACAATTTAGCATAAATACAACAGATTAAATGATCATCACCAACGAAGAAAACAATTTAACACTATTCACTTAGTTTACTATCATTGAACTCATGAACACCCTTAATCACGTGCTGGATTCACGTGAGAACAACATGACATTCTTTTATTTATGACGATGTAAATTAAATTAAATTATCCTTTAACTTTCAGGTGTATTAGACGACTGGTACGTCTTTAGTGTCATTCATATTTTAGTATCTGTATTTTCCATCTTATAATACAGTTCTTCAACCATATCCGTGTATGTTTATACTCGATTTAATAATGTTGTGTGTTTATACTCTATCACTGCTAAATTCATTTTTATCCATGGTTGATTGTTCTCTAAAACGAATATTCCACTGTATAGAATGATTGAAGTAAATTTCATGATTGAATAATCGGACATTGATATAACGAAGTCTCGAACGATGTATCCAAAGCGATCGATTGGTCTTACTTGAAAATTCTAGTCTATGTTGAATATGTTGATTGGAACTTCTTCTGGTCTCGAATATTGATTTGCAGGTTTGGTGATTCAATGTCTTTGAGCAATTTCCCAAAAGCAGTACGATGTGAGAAAATATCCTTAAAGTTGAAATATGCATTGATATCTCTCAGATTTGATAATGTAGCCAAAGAAATATGTATCGTCTTTTGACAATGTATTGAACCAGATTTGTAACTTGATAACGTGTGATTGCGTATCCTGGTCATGATTTCAGCTTCATAATTGAATGTAGACTGTTCCGTGTATGTAATTCATACTGTCTTCATTGAAGTACGTATTTTAAGATATAATTATCATTTGGTTTCTTGAAAATCATTGTAATACTGTACTTTTCGATAAATTCTGTTCTCAAAATTTTTCATGTTCCGAATAATCGAATTTCATTGCATTCGAATTGTTTCATAAAATTTCTCAATTTAAAAATAATTAATATATATGAATGTTCTGAGAATAATGGTTCATAATTTTGAAATAAGATTCACTTGCTTTCTTCCAAGTGTTTAATTCTCAATGTTCACGTATCAATTTGACTTCATCCAAACTATCGTTTCCAAGAATTCAATGATTAATGAATTTTCAAAGTTCAGTGACTTTCGACTGTTTAAATGTAAATTTATAGTCTTGTGTTGTTGTACTTCAAGAAATTTCTTTCGAACGTTCCTGGAGAACTGCGTATAAATGTAATTCCTCTGACAACTGTTTGTCTTTTTATTTTCCTGACGTATTCTTGTGTGTAACAACAGACATGTTGGCACCTTAGATTCAAGTATTTGAGACAAAAAATGTGAACTGGCGTATACGGAATCTGACATGCGGATCATACAGTTGGATGCCGTGTTATTAGCACCATTTTACGAGTTACTATCAGATAATCGGTAGTTGTCTCCTTCGATGTGCCTGTTATACCAGGTCAGCAACCGAATTAGATGAGAACAAGCGGTACGGATTCAACTGATGAACCAGTAATACCGTAGATCACAGTCGAGATTTTTGAATACTATCGAACAACATCATGGTCCAAACTTTTTTCATGTTCTTCTATCACACATACGTCTTGAAGAGTAATAATTTACTGTCTATGTACGCTTTTCTTCACTTTAACACAACTATGACTACAACAGTTTATATGTCGATTTATTTCACGTTGAACTACATTTTCCTGTATCTGTGAAGATGAATTGTACTTGAATTTGATCGAATGATAAATGGTATCGTGGTCTGAGTTCAAATTTCACATCTTTGTTAACTGTAATAAAGATATTCCATGTTCAGAATCAACAGTAACGTCATTTTCGATAATGTTATGATGTTCGTGTCGCCGAAATATCAATAAACATTTGATATTTATGTAGATAAATATAATTACATGTACTGAACTTGCGTAATTCTGGTATTACTGTCAGTTTGTTGTTTGTTCAAGTAACTGTACTTAGTAAATACTGGTATTGAATCTTCATCATCGTCTGTTCTTAAATTGAATTTCCATTACTCGATACATCAGACAAATGCGATCAAATAGAACAGTTCTTTGAACTAAAATCATAAGATCTTCATACTTTCTTTTCCGGATGTTTTGTGTACGACCAAAATCCTGATGTCATCACCACTGCTCAGACTTGGCTATTTGGTTTTGAGACTATTTCACCAAAATCAATTATATATAATGACGTCGTGATAATAATTTGCATTCGACCTTGACCTTCATTTGTATATGGCTCGATTCGTTAAATTACTGCAAATATGTCGTAAATTGATAATAAATCACGAGTTCATAATCATTACTACCGGTACAAGACCCCATTTGCCACGAAGTGAAGTTGTAAAGGCTACCGATGCGTCTAGGGTTTGACATAATATGAATAATAATATGAATACCTTCGAGTTCTCCTTGTTTAACTGAAGACCAAAACAGCCACTGGAACAAAACTCCACAACGACTTTCCTCTCGCAAATTGACTTTAATATGTCGACTCAATTACTCACATGTCGACCACACTCAATCGCTCCACAGAAACTTTAGAACATACATACTGGATTAACACAAAGAGCGGCATAACGGACTGTTAGCCATGCTCCAGAAGACATGCTGCGTCCGAGCTGGACGGCAGCCCAAGTCTAACTTCCTAGTGACGTTTTTCGTGACACTTCCCTAGTTTCCCTGCGCACCCTATAACTGTACCATTCGGTGCATCTTTTAGGGAAGCTCCCTTCAGCCTTTCTCAGTCTGCTGTGTGTCAGTGACTGATATGTGGCAATATCCATCTATAATACACGATCAGATTTACGATATCTTACATCCCATTAAGATTGTTAACAGCTTCAGTCGTTAAGAAATAATAAAATAATAAACTACAAATGACACCCTGCTAAGAATATCACAAACAGTATGTTTTTAGTGATAACGTATGACAGTCTGAGATTCTGAAATAAGTAGCACATTTGTTTGTTTGTTTGTTTGTTTGTTTGTGTGTTTGTTTGTTTGTTTGTTTGTTTGTTTTTTGTTTTGTTTTGTTTTGTTTTTTTTTATTTTATTTTATTTATTTATTTATTTATTTTGGGGGGGGGGGGGGGGGGGGTGTTATTTTCATTGTTGTTATGTTGTTATATTTCCATTCTTTTTATTCCGTTCTTATGCCTCAATGTAGTCACTGTGGTGTCTTCCATGTGTGTGAATGTTGTGTTTTGTTGTATGTATGTTGTGTTTTGTTGTATGTATGTTCTAGCTGATAAAGACCTTGTCGACCTGTATTATTTGTAACTGTGTTCTGTAAAGCTGCATTTCTTTGTGTTATTTTATATTGTAAGTAATTCAATAAATGGATTCACATAGAAACCACTTTTTTCAGTAAAGGAGAGATGACAACTTGTAATGAGTAGTCGGGAGTAGTAGGGAGACTCCGTTGCGAAGTGGTCAAGTCATTTGATTCGCCTCCGAAGGTTGGTGATTCGATTCCGGGTCGCGTCCTTCGGTTCACAAGTGAAATTGTTTGGAGACTCCTATGGGTCGTCACTAGAGCTAAGGAGTTTGTGCATTGTGCGAAGCTTTCCGCGCTGCGGAAAGAGACTGAGCCATATAAGGGAAAAAACCCGGTGCAGTGAAGTCGACCATGTCGACTTTTAAGCTTATTGAGAGTAGTGAATTTTAAGGCGTTTTGAGTGAGATTTTAAAAAAACAATGAATTAAATTTTGCTGAAGTTGGCTTCTGTCTGCCGTTACACTGGCACACATGTCACACCGGCTACCCATTCTGGACACCCACTGTCAACGTAACTATAACTCTGTGTGATGGTTGGAGCACCAACACCAATTTGTCTGCACGAGCTATCCTGCCCGATCCACACAACTGACGCTGTGTGTCTTCATCTTGTGTCATCCAAGACTTGCTTCTCTTCATCTTATGTCTCATGGTGGTGAGTAAATAGTTGAAGGGTTCCTGGGTTCCTTGCACTTGGGTTTCATGTTTTTAAAAAAAAATAAAAAAATAAAAAAAAACGCATTCGTCAGTTGCTGCTACCTGACTGTGGTAGACATTGAAAAGAACCGGAACAATTGTACAGTAGCATGTTAGCCCTGGTGCAATACTGTGGGGGTCAGAGTTCTTAGAACTATGCGAAGAACAACACGTCTTTTGTATAGGACTGTTGCAATCTAGTTCACGTTCTACGGACAGACCTACATATCCAATACTGGATACATGAAACCATGTTTGTTTACTCTATTATATCCATACTCTACATGCACGGTTGCAATCATAGGCAGCTTTTACTTTAACCCCTCATAAACATCATACAGTGGACAGTGATGAACAGACCAAGTAAGGGTGATACAAGGATGCTTTTTATCACCGGGTTTCTTCTTAATAATTGCTCGTGTATGACAGAAAGCTTTGGCGACGGAGAGAGTCATTACAGTTGAACATCTCAAACAGCGGTGATTTTCTCGTCTGTGTGGGTAGCCCCAGACTTGCTGAAAGCTATGATGACGATACGTTTGTCATTCCAACTGGTTGCCTGGCCTTTACTAAGATGACATATATCTGCAGTGTTAAAGCAAACATTACGAATATCATACATCTACGTGTGTATTATAGATAGTCATCGGTGTCATGTGTTGTTGTTGTTGTCTTTTCGCGCCATTAATATAATTCTACGATATACTTTGATATTGTATTTTTTGTCACACACCACAGTGGTTAGTTTCAGTTTGAACGTCCCACTCTTGCTTACAACAACTTTCTCTTGTTTAAAATTCTTTATATTGCTTGGCACATGCACATGTGCCAGCCAAAAAGTGTATATCGAAATAGCTGTAATGATAATTAAACGGATACTACACTTGATATATATTGCCTGTAAATAGACTACACTTGTTGTAAAATATGTTTTACCATTTGAGATTACAGAAAAGAAATCTAAGACAATGCAATAATTTAAATGCATATAGCAAGTATTCAACTTAGGTATTGTTTGCGTCATTAGAAATAAACTTAAGCTATCGTCAAACTAACTGTTTCCATTACATAGTCTTCATTTATATACTCCGATAAATTAATTTCCTTGTCTCCCTTGTTTGTTAAAACATCTATTATATTTATGTCCCTTGATATAATGATTTCCTATTATGCATGATACTACACTTTCACCTATGAAACAATACAATGATCGATCCATTTCATATTGATCAGTGCTTATACATTACATCATGCATGTGCCATGCTGACAGATGTTTCGCCATCTTACGCGATCATCAGAGTCCTAAATTAACTCCGTGTTCCTGTCTCGACCATGTCACGTGGCCAAACCATCTAGGTATTTACTTCTCGGCCTGCCCTTAGTTCTCCTCCCCTAGATCTCGCCAGTTGTCACCAAGCTCTCCAAATCATTTCTTCTCATAACGTGACCAAACGCTTTTGACCGTCTACGTCTAATCATTCTAATGTCTCTAATCAGTTTAGGAGTTGCATTTGGTTCTTGAAGGAAGTGTGTGTGTGTGTGTTGTTGTTGTTTTTTTTTGGGTGGGGGGGGGGGGGGGGGGGGGTGGGGGGGGGTGGGGGTGGGGTCTGTTTATTGTATAACCACTGCTTATATCAGCAACATAAGAACAATTTTGATCCATTGTCTGATCTAGAGATCCTATTTCAAGATGTAGATGATCAGTGGGAAACGCTGAAGAATTCAATCAGTTGTGCAGCAAAAAAAACTATTCCAAAAGTAAAGAAAGTGGGCCGTAAGACATGGATGACTGAAGTAATTTTACAACTAATGGAAACAAGAAGAGAGAACAAAAATAATCCAGCCAAATATGAAGAAATGCACAGAAAAGTCAGAACCTTATATAAGGATGCAAAAGAAACATGGCTTAAGACAAATTGCAGAGACATTGAAGAAGATCCCAGAGAGAAAACATGGAACTAGTGTCTTTTATGCTGATTTAAGATACAGTCCCTGATACTCAAGAAAACAGCCAAGAAGTGGCTCGTTGAATTTAGAATATATCTATATAGATTTGGCTGTACTTGGTATCACCAGAAGTGCGAAAGGAGGGATTAAGCTATGTAACGTAATCTGGTTACTTATGACTGCATAGGCAAGGTCCCTCCCTGACATAACTTCCTACTTCTGGACAATATGTGTGAACCCCCACTAAATGTTCTCCAAATGTGTGTACATATTTAAACTACACAAACATTTATCAACATTTAGAATGTATACAGACAACTGAGTTTAAAATACAACAACTGTGTTTATTATTGCTATTGATGATCATATGATGATGATGATGTTTATACTATGGTATACGTAACTTAAGAGGTCACATAGGTCATGCTTCCCCCAGTGAGACGCAGTTCACTGTCAGATTGAAGGAGTCCAAAGTGGTTCCTTCACAAGACTAAGTCACTTCCTGATATGGGTTGTTGACTGTCCATTGCTCCTAAGAGATCTGGAATGAAACGAACGGAGATGGGTGGTATCTACGTCTACACATCTCAAACACATATGTCTATACATTCATATAAACATACATTCAAGTCATAATATATGATGGTATGATGATATATGATGGCATGTTACATAAACATATATCAGTTCTAAACAAATTAATATATATGTATATATTCATAAAACCATTTAGAACATCTATAGCTCAAAACATACATATTCACATACATTATGTAATGGAGTGTTTCCCATATAAGTTCACCTCACTTATCTCTCTTTCTGATTCATTCATACTGTCTTGTCGGAAGGGCTGGTCGCACAGTCCTGTCGAACATTAAATGCCTTCCCTGAATCTGTCTGGGATATTGAATGTCCTAAGTCATGTCTGTCCTCATGCAGACATCATGCAGACAAGGTGAACTGGTGCCATTCCTCAAACCAAGTGGTTTCCCTACAATCTTGGTAGGCACTCAAAGTGTTGGTCCAAATAATCAATGTTAATTGGACGCTATCAAGAGACTGGTAGCTCTCAGGAATTTCTCCTAAGTAGTCAGTCTCCCCAATGTTTAACATCATACAGGATGAATCTAAATGTATCTCCTGTACATGAATAAGCCACACGCTCATGTAGCTTGGATAATGGATTTCTCCAAATTATCACATACAACAAATCAGACAACCAAGTGGTGAATGAAAGAAGAAGATAGTTCTCAGTGAAATCGTAAAGCTAGAACTGGAACATTAAGTACAAAGAAAATCCACGAGTGTAAAGTTTTGGAGAATATGTAAAAACAGGAAACTACACAAGCCTTCAGACTAGCAGACAAACTAATCAGAATAATGGTATACCTGGGTTATAGCTAGGAAATTCCATCATAATACTTCGTACAGAAGTCCAACTGAACGAAATGTTAATATTTCTCCAGTAGGTATCCTAAGAATGCTATTGTGAATGTGTCTGAAGTCATGCTGGCCATGCATGTAGTTTTATTCTCTTCATCCCTGGCTAGTTTCCACGTTGGCTAATTAATATATCCCCTATTAATTAACTCCGCCTATTCTATTTCATGCAGGATGAGTTACCGAGATGGATTAAGTCCCAAGTTCTTTTCACCCCTCCTACATTCCTGTGGACGGTAGTTCCATTTGTCAATCAAATTGACCGAAGCCCCGCCACGCCTGAAATAATCAAACATGCTTTGGCGGCAATGCAGTTGCGTCATTACATTCCAATAGGCTATTAACACCAGCCTTCCTGGGTTGCTGGCAAAAATGTGTCAGCCATGTGTTCCTACTTTGCCGCCGTATTGCGGGTAGGTGTTAAGCCTGCATTATATTGCCGTCTTTGGATCACACGGGTTTTCCCTTGAGTAGCACCGCCATGTATTATTTCAGACGGGTCTGGATGACCCTCTTATCTCCAATTCTGCCGTTGCTGGTTTACACATTAGGTCATGTTAACCGTAAGGTGTTAGGTGTCAGTCCCTATTCCAACCGCAGGATTCTAAACTAACACGTAAATCTCAACTGACTGGCTCCGCGATGTATCAACGTCGTCCCCAGCCCAGATTTCACACTTTGTCGTCTTTCTCTTTCCTGGCACTGAAAACAGTGAGTTTTCAACCTTTGATAGCACCCGCCGACTGGTGCCGTGGTGTCTGGGTTTTACGTTTAATCTGGACATCAAAGCTTTCTCAGACCTAGCATTACAGAAATGATGGGGCGTGCGTGGTCAAAATGTATTTTTCTCTTGTTTTCAATCCTCTTGCATTTCTATGATTTTCTGGTGGACATTTATGCTTTTAGAGAATGATAGAAAAATAGTGTGGGCTCTTTAATTCCTTTTGAACTTGTGTCATTCTGATGCTGCCAGGGCTGTCCCGGCTCATAAAATAACACAACAGTAAAAATGCAAAACTAATGCACAAAAGAATTCAGGAGCTTACTAATCAAATAACAAGTACATCAGCAGGCTGCCTAAAGACAAAAGATGGAAGAGTCATAATAGAAAAAGATCAGATCTTACATGTATGGTCAGATTACGTGAAAAACCTTTATGACGATAACAGAGACGAACAGTATGATGTTCAAAATAATAAAGAAGGACCAGCAATTTTGAAGATGGAGGTTCAGAATGCTCTTAACCATATGAAATATGG
Organism: Cepaea nemoralis; assembly: GCA_014155875.1. Lineage (NCBI taxonomy): Eukaryota > Metazoa > Mollusca > Gastropoda > Stylommatophora > Helicidae > Cepaea > Cepaea nemoralis. Next base: position 122,120 of record JACEFZ010005989.1, on the reverse strand, counting down.
CAAGACCCCCGGTTCAGACAGCGTCACAACTGCAATGATTAATGCTTTAGAAGAATATGGAATAGATAAAGTTACCAGTCTGCTTAATACAATATATGATACTGGAAATATACCTCAGCAGTTATGTAATTCTGTATTTATCCCAAAGAAATCAGGATCCTTGGAATGTGATCAACATCGAACAATTAGTATAATGAGTCACATCACGAAGATTTTGCTTAGAATTATCATGCAAAGAGTTAGGAGGAAATACAACCTGAAATAGGAGAAGAGCAATGTGGGTTTGTAGAAGGCAACGGTACAGTAAATGCTGTGTATATACTGAGAACCGTAATCGAACGTTCTATAGAAGTAAACAAAGATCTATATCTTTGCTTTATTTACTACACAAAGGCTTTCGATAAAGTAAGACATGTCGACATAATAAGGATGCTTGAGGATCTACAAATTGATGGAAAAGACCTTAGACTTGTAAAATACATATTTTGGAAACAACAAGCTGCCATCAGAAATGATAACAATGTAGGTCAATATCAGCCTATTAAAAGAGGTGTGAGACAGGGATGTATAATGTCTCCAGATCTGTTTTCCCTGTACGGTGAAAATATTTTCAGAAATATAGAAGGTAGGGAAGGAATCAACATGGGGGGATGAGGCATCAATAACATTAGATATGCAGATAATACAGTCTTGATTGCAGAAATGAACAGGACCTGCAAAATTTAGTAGATGAGGTTGTTGCACACAGAGAACAACTAGAGTTAGAACTGAATATTAAGAAGACACAGATTATGGTCGTCACTAGGAAGAAGGAAATACCGCAATGTGATATACGAGTAGATGGGCATTGCCAAGAGCCGGAACTCAGCCATCATGCCCGACCTCTTGGGTTTGTGTCCAGGGTTTATAATATTTAGCAGAAATATCTCAGTAGGCTCGTATAATCACTGTACAAGTCTTTTGTGCACACAACACACTTTCAAAGCGTCCTTAGAGTACAAAGTAACTTTATTACATCACAGTTCTCACAGTGATTGCCATCGAACACCGCTAGCTATTGCCTTTCAGCGTTCTGTGTCCGACTATCCCACTCACTGTCCGTCCATAAAGACTAACTAGCACCACTAATCGTTATTTGTTCGTGCGGTTGCTGCACACAGTCGATTATCACTACACTTTACGGCTACACAAGAATATCAGTGCTATCTACTTACGCACTTCACACTGGTGACGAACGTGTCACAGCATGTCTCTAGCTCCGCCATTCTTGTCGGCTTGTTTACAACACGGGGTCAGTTCTCTCACAACAGCAGGTTGATATCAACTGGGCCATAGTTGGTCATTCACTTCAGTGACCAGTTTCTTCATTCACCGCTCTCCTTCACAAGGACACTCTTTCCCAATTGACTGTATCTCGAATCACTGTGCCCATCGCGAAACAATTTAAGACTCAGATCATTCTCACAATCTCAACCTTCGTCTTGCACGTCCCAGCCCGGTCTGAAAACCAAGCACACTGTTTTCCGGCTTTCGCCTGGGCGCCGTCACGTGGCGCATTAGCTCCGCCCACTAATGTTAGCGTTTCTGAACTGTGTGTCAACACATCTCTCCAGTTTCCACAACTGACACCCCTGCCGTGTTTCGCGCAATTCATCTCATGGCAATATGCCCCCCCCCCTTTTTTTAAATGTTGTAAAAATTTTTACTACCTTTACTCCGTCTTATACTTCTTGACATGAGTTGGATAAGTACACACTAGTCTTTGTTTTAGTGGACTCATGGTCGCACACTTTGGTCTCTCTCAATATTCGTACATATATGTACGTCTGTTGTCAATACATATGAGCCTATCTCTTCCATGATTGATTTAGACTCGTGGCAAGTTTTCATCAATAAACAACATCACAGAAACAACAACAAGAAAATTAATATATTATGTGGACACGGCAACCCATCTACACCTAGACTTCCGTGTAGTCACAGCCTCCTTTTCATGTTCAGAGGTTATGTGATCTAGTCTGACGTAGGAACCAATGTTTCATCAAACATCCCTAGCAGCTCCTCAATCATGTACTATACATGAGCATCCTACTCAATCCAAGCCCCCAGGCTCTGAGTAAGGTAGAAGTGTGTGATTATGGATTATGGCTTTCACTGTCTCTTCTTGTATCAATGGATTGCTCTTGCTTTGACTTTGACGATAATTAGTTGTCTTTGACCTTGGTGCTGCTTTGATGCTTGTAGTGTCTCTCTTCAGTACTTTTAGTAGGTATTTCTATTTTGGGGTATGTTTACCTAATCTCTCTTTGAGTGGTAGCTATCATTGCCCATGGATTTTATGGCGATGCTGGTTTTCTTTTTGTTCTATACCACTTCTCGATGCAACTTATACCTTTGCTATCTTTCATTCCATCCATCATGTGCCATGCCGGTAAGCGTGGGCGGTCATGTTCTGCTATCTCACTCGATCACCAGAGTCGTGGATCAGCTCCGTGTTTCTGTCTCGACCATGCCACAAGGCCAAGCCATCCAGGTACTTGCTTCTAGATCTTCCCCTTGGTCTTTCTTCTCGATCTTACCAGTTGTCACCAAATTCTCCAATCCATTTCTTCTCATAACATGCCCAAAAAAAATTTGACTGTCTACGTCTAATTTCTCTAATAAATTTACGATCTTCATTTGTTACTTGAAGGACTTGTTCATTGGTCTATCTGGCTGTCCATAGTATTCTTTGCATTTTCCTCAGAAACCACATCTCTACAGCCATCAGATGTTTTTCAGCCTGACTGCTAATTGTCCACGCTTCACATCCATATAAAAGTACAGGTTCAATGTAGCATCTCAACACTCTTTTTCTCGTTTCAATTGACATCTTTTTATTGGTCAATATGTTTTTCATCTTGCTAAAGGCTACTTTTGCCATGACGATTCTTGTTCTAATCTCTTCAAGGCATCTCCCATCAGATGTTATTACTGTTCCGAGATAATTGTACCTGCTCACTTATTGAAGAATATTCCCATTTACTTGTATATTACTGTCGTATATTTTGAAGGGACTGGCAATCACTAAAGTGCATGACCCATCTCTGTTAAAGGTTGCTGGGCCCCATCCTCTTCTTATATGTAAATAGATCAAGAATACGACCCTTGAAAGATTTACAGACTCGGATTTGGTTATTCGTCTAAGGGTGTGTGGTCCTCTTTTAATAGAAAAAGTAATCACTAGGTTTGTCCCCTGTCTTTCCACCTGGTATTTAATGGTATAGCTCACGAACCCCCTTCTTCCATCTTAAGAAATTGTCTGAAAAGACTTTCTCAATAAGAATCAGGTGCAATATAACATGGATTTGGAACAGTTAAAGATGAAGAGTCTCCTGTTCTTTCTTTATTAAGAATTTATCTTATGTGAATGTGTATTTGTTAATTAAACATTCAACAAACACAAGTGAGCATTGAGACATGTTCTACACAACAAGATAGAGATTTTCCCACAGATAGTTTGGACTGACAAATTAAATGGAAGAGATCTTCACATTTAAACAAATTTATTGACTGTGCCAGTTTCTTTTGGCCTGTTTGACATTTTTTTTTCTTTTTTGTTCATCAGCTGTTGACATTTACAGAATGAAATAGAAAAAAACTTTCATAGGACCAAGTATAGTCAGTCAATAAATAATAACATTCATTATATAGTGAGATATTTTAACTACCAAAATGTGTTATAGTTAACACGTTCTACATGCAACAATAATTCAAGAAAATCATTTTCTGAGAGGGTGAAGTTTGTGGGAGTGATAAGAAAACCTGGTGTGATGAGATGTGGATAAGCCTGGGTCCATGGTCTGATGGATCCACTTCAGGTTGGGCCAGTTTAGCTTCACTGAAGACCTCTCATTCTCTGCTTAAGGCTGGAGTCATCTGCCATCACAGGTGTTGATCATCTCATTCACTCCTCTTCCCTCCTTGTTGGTTAGGTGTGGCACCAAGACATCACTGTTTAAAATTCATACAGGTATGTATAATCCTTTACAGCATGTTCATAGTGTGAACACAACATAACAAAACAAAAATGATAAGATCAGAAGAAGTATTGTTGTGTTACTTTGGGGTGGGTCAGATTATTACACTGGATGCAGCTTCTGTTGTCTGGTACCTGCTGTATGCATTTCCTCAGTGGACCTGTAGTTCAGTGAGTAGTGTACAGTCAGACACAGATAAGAGTGATAATGTGATGTTCCCTGAATCATGGTAATCAAGCTGACAGGCAAAATCAACACAAGTATGAGATGCATTTGTACAAATGGCATACATTTAAACATCCACATTACTCTATTTGTTCTCCATTGTGTATATAATTGTTTATCTGTACTTTCCAAGGCAACTACTTCCTATTCTAAATCATTTCCTTGTTCCTGCTGTTGTGGTGTGGAGTTGTGTGGTGTGAAGTGTATTGTGTTGAGTTAACTTCTGTTGTGTGGGGTTCCATAGCTTGTACTAATTGTCCTCACATCTACATCAGTTAATATGAGTTTAACTCATCTAGTGTGCTTTTATTGTGGTTCATGTCCAACATACAGAATTTCTGATGTGTATTTGTTACAAAATGTAATCTATACAAGGTCATGACACAATATATTAGAAAAAAATTATTACTTAAAGTATTTTTCCCTAATACTCTCCTCCTCTCTGTCTACTTATACTTCTCCTACATCTTTTACCAGTGCATATCATGTCCATTCTGTTGGCGACACAGTTGGCTATAGACCAAGGTAATTTTCACCCTTTAGTCTGTGCAGATTAAGTAGGTCGGCTATCACAAATGGCGTTTGTGAACGTAAACCTATTTTAAGCAATGCAGTTGATGTAGTGCGTTGTCTAAATAAAATCTGACACATGAATAAACTAATTTCTATCAAATACTATTTGTTTTCAATTCGTAAAGAGAAAAGGAAGAGTATAATTCCTGTTTCAGTTCTTTAGATTGCAAAATAGACAGAATTAAGTACATTTTTAAAGCGAGGTAGTGTTTCGTTTGCACCAGCTGACTATCTCTGCAGAAACGTTTTCCTAGAAGTTTTTGATGAAAAGCATTTGAGTGCATTGGAAATTTCATCTCGTACATTATTCTGTGATAGATTATAGTCATATGCACATAGTGAAGTTGTTAGATGTAGTGTAGAAAGTCAGAGTTTTGCAGTTTTGAGAAATTATAAGATGTCGGTTTCGCCGGGGAAGTGGCTCCCGTATTGAAGTTGCGATCGGCAGTTTTTCACATTTTCAGAGATTTATTTTATCAAAAATACAATTCATTGGACGCACAACACTGGATACCTTTCCGTTATACATCTTGGTACCACTTAGATCTGAGAATCACACGCTTACCCCAGACTAGATCAAACTGCCCGTTGTAAAAGTTTGAAAGTTGGACAACACATAGCTTTGGCGACTGCTCGCTTGCTCTGAAGTCATAGAAGTGCGCGGTTTTATTAAAGCGGCGCCCGAGCTGGGGGACGCTATATCCACGTGATGTGTCTCTACCAGTCACATTCTATTCTGTTGACGCTATCTTTTCTATTCTTATCCTGGCATCTGTCTGTCATTAGTATCGCTTAGTGAGTTCGATGTTCTACGGTGCTGTAATTGTTTTGATAATCTCTGAGTTGCTGTGTAACGTTGACGCGCTGAAAATGATGGATAGGTGAATATGTCACATAGCCCCACTCCAGATTGTTCTAGGGTATGGAACTAAGTTTCCAGCATTTACAGTGGTCAAGCTTTTCCTATATGATTTACTCCAATGTATTCTCTCCTGTATCTGATTGACCTGGTTCATCAGACACTGGGTGTCGACTTAGAAAGTCTGCTCCCACATTCATCTTTCCAGGGACATATTCTATCTGGAACGAGTATGGTTGTAGAAGTAGTGACCACCTCATAAGTCTTACATTCAAATTTTTGGATGCTGCGAGAAACATAAGTGGTTGATGATCACATTGTACAGTGAAGTGTTTTCCATATAGGTATGCCTGAAACTTCTGTACACTCCATACGAGAGCTAAACATTCTCTCTCGATAACACTATAATTCTTCTCCGCTGCATTCAATTTCCTGCTGGCATAAGCTACAGGGAATAGCTCTGATGTTTCATCTCCTTTTCTCTGCAACAGCGTTGCCCCAATTCCTACGTCACTGGCGTCTGTACGCAGTACGAATGGTTGGTTGAGATCTGGCAGATGTAAAACTGGGTGATTGGTTAAGGCTTGTTTGAGTGCTGTGAAGGCTCTCTCACATTCAGCAGACCAATTGACTTTCTCTGGATTCCCTTTTTTGGTAAGATCCGTTAAAGGTGCTGACAGAGTATTGAAGTCTTTAGTGTATCGTTGATAGAATCCACCCAAAGATACGAATGATCTCACATCCTTCTTTGTCTTTGGACGAGGTGCTCTCTGGAGTTTGTCCACGTTTCCTTCCTGTGGAGTTATTAGTCCATGAGATATCTTATGACCTAAAAAGTCCAATTCTTGGAATCCTACTTGACATTTCTTTGGCCTAGCCGTTAATCCAGTTTCTCTGAGTCGTCTGAACAAAAGATGTAGTGTTTCTACATGCTTGTCAAATGTTTCAGTTGCGATCAGTATATCATCCATAAAGTGACTAATGTCTGGATGTTGTAGTGGGTCAAGTAATTTTCTCATCATACGTGTAAAAACGCTAGGAGCATTACTTAATCCGAATGGAAGTACGTTGAACTCATAGTGTCCTCCAGGCGTACTGAAAGCTAACCATGGTCTAACCTCCTCCTTTACAGGAATCTGATAATATCCCTTACTGAGATCAATCCTAGTAAAGTACTTCGCTCGGTTGAGTGCTGTGAAGAGTTTGTTCTGATCAGGCAGAGGTTCTGCTTGAAATTCAGTAATAGCATTGAGCTGTCGATAGTCGGTGCACAATCTATGTTCTCCACTTGGCTTTCTCAATAATACGACGCTGGCACTGTAAGGTGATTCAGATGGTGAAATTATTCCTGCGGTGAGTAGCTGTTGTATTTCTTCCTCTAAGGTCTTTTGCTTTGCATAAGGAACTGGGTAAGTCTTGACTCGCACAGGCACTGTGTCATTTAACTTCATGTCAAATTCCTCCAAATCAGTTCTTCCTGGCTTATCTGTAAGTACGTCTGCATACATAAACATAAGTTCCCGAATCTGCTCCTGCTGATCCTTTGTTAAGTTGGGATTAATTTCCACATCCTTAAAGGTTTCTTTGGCTTGCAGTGGGTACTCGACTCCCATCGTTGATCCTTCTTCGACTTCAGTAGCCACACTCATGGCCATCAGATGTGCAGGTTCGGTGGCTGAGGGTCTTTCATTATATTTCTTCAGAAGGTTTATGTGAAATACTTTCATCTTGCCTTTGACAGAAATCTTGTAGTTGGTACGAGAGATTTTCTCCGTCACTACATAAGGTCCTCTCCATCCTATTTGCAGCTTATTCTGACTGGTTGGAAGCAGCAACATCACCTTCTCTCCCACCTCTAACTCTCTATCTTTTGCCTTGCGATTGAAGTAGCTAGCAATTCTTCGTCTGGCTTTACGTAGATTGACATTCGCTTGTTTCCAACTGTGTTGTAAACGATTCTTCAACTCGGCAACATACGTAGATGCAGTCACGACTGTATCGTCTGTATGATCATCAGTCCATGCTCGTAGCAATGCCTCCAATGGCCCCTTGATGGGTCGTCCAAACAACAATGTTGCTGGAGCAAAACCTGTTGAGTGATGGGGTACCTCCCTATAAGCGAATAGTGCTGCGGGTAAATACAAGTCCCAATCCTCCGTATTCTCCTGGGCAATTTTGCGCAGAATACTAATCAAGGTCCCGTTCCACCGCTCCACAAGTCCGTTGGATTGCGGGTAATATGGTGAACTAAAGATATGGCGTGAATGAAAAAGTCTAAATGTCTCCTCCATAAGTTTACTACGAAACTGTGAACCGTTGTCCGTCAAGATTCTTTGGGGGAATCCTAGACGTGTGAATATTCCTAATAATGCTTCAGCAACGTGTTTGGAGTCACAGCTTGGCATAGGAACCGCTTCGGCCCACATGGTCGTTGTGTCCACAAGCGTTAATATGAATCGATTTCGCCTCTTCGTTGCGGAGAGGGGTCCGATTATGTCTACAGCTACCTTCTCGAACGGTATTCCTGTTATGGGCAGATCACCCAACATTGCCGGTGGTGTCCGGTGTTTTGGTGATACTTTCTGACACTGTGGGCATGATTTTACAAACCGTTGTATGTCTGCGTTCATCCCTGGCCAAAAGTAGTGAGTTGCAATGCGCTGTGTAGTGGCGTTGATACCCATATGCCCACTAAAGGGTAGACTGTGGCCCATTTCAAGAATCTGAGCCCTGTGTGGAGTTGGTACAACAAGTTGGTTGAACTCTTGTCCAGCTCTCCCTGCTTTCCTGTATAGAAGTGCTGACTTCATAAACAGATCACCTTTACGTAGAGGTAAATGTGATTTAGGCAGTTTCCTGAAGCAGGGTTCCAAGGTGCTATCGGCTTCTTGTGCCCTCTTCAGTTCCTCCTTTCGAGGGATTGGCGTAGTTGTTTCCGGAGTCTTTTTCGTCTGGGATCGAGTTGTCATCGTCGACATCGCCACAGGTTGAACAGGTTCTCCTAGAATTATAAATCTACAGCCAAGAATTACGGGATATATAGGATCTTCTAAGACTGCAGCCTTGATTGTCCCAGTGACATAACGAGATGCTATGCTCACCTTTGCAACCGGAAGAGACATAGTTGTAGAGCTCTTCAGGGGTCCCTGTAATTCGACGATCTCCTCTGTCACCTGTTCCGGGTGAACTAAGGATGATGATACAACACAGTCGTACGATAACCCGGTATCGTATAGACAGGTCGTCTTGAATCCATTCAGCAATATGGACTCGACAACCGGAAGATGAGATGCGGTGTCTTTATGAGGTGTCTGGTTGGACGTTTCATCAGTGTTCACTCCTTTCTCTCTTCGGCTGGCCAAACAAGCAGCTGTGTGTGGAGGTGGCTTCTTCCTACAATTCTTCAATGTGTGTCCTTTAATTTTACAATTAGTGCAGAATAATTTTTCCTCCTTTGCTGTTGTTTGGGCTGTGTTCTGAGGGATGTTTTTGGTTTTCCCATTTTTCTTGGTGCCCAAGTTGCCATCACCTTCCTTTGCTTTTGAAGTTTTATCCTGAGGGGGAATGTTGGCCGAACGTCCCTTACCTCCAATTTCCTTCTGAGATTTCTCAAATCTCTCGGCTAGGATGATGATGCTTTCTAGTCGGTCAGCTCCGTTCTGGGTTAAGAATGCTTTCATTTCATTCGACATCTTTCCTTTTAGCTGATCTATGATGATCATCTCTCGGAGTCCTTCGAAACTCTCATCAAACCTACCTAGACTTGCCCATCGTTGAACATAAGATTTCAGCCTTTCAACTAATTGCGCATAACTTTCGCCCGGTTCTTTCCTTGCGGTTTTGAATCGAACTTTGTAAGAGTCCCCGTCCACTTCGAATCGGTTCAAGAGTGCCTTTTTGAGTGTTTCGTAATCCTGTTGTTCTTCTCGAGTGAGTCTAGAGAACACGTCATACGAGGTAGACCTTAAAGCTTGCGATAGTTTCGTCGCCCATTTTTCCTGTTCTAGACCACAACTGACGCACATCAGTTCGAAACGTGATAAAAAAGCCTCGACATTGTCCGTCTGTTCATTAAATGGTTCTAGTGGAAATGACATCGCTCCGGAATTTTGGTACGAGACGTTGGAATGTTGTTCTGTAACTGGAAAACCTAGTGAGTTTGAGGGGGTGGGGGGAATCCCTCCCTCTAGTCTTCGGATCTCCAGATCAGTCTCCATTCTCTTCAACTCCAGTTGATGTTGACGTTCTCGTTCCCTATCCCTTATTTCATCTTCATGTTTCCTTTGTTCTAACTCATAAGCTTGTAGGCGTTGTTTCTCCTTTTCAGCGATTTCAGCTTGAAGTTTCTGTTGTTCTAATTCATATGATTGTAGGCGTTGCTTCTCCTTTTCAGCGATTTCAGCCTGCAACTTACTCTCCTTCTCAGCTATTTCAGCTTGAAGTTTCTGTTGTTCTAATTCATATGATTGTAGGCGTTGCTTCTCCTTTTCAGCAATTTCAGCCTGCAACTTCCTCTCCTTCTCAGCTATTTCAGCCTGCAGTTTCTCCCTCCTGTCAAATTCATCTGATACAAATTTAGCCAGCTCAGGGCCGTCTAAATTGCATAGCTTGCCTATTTCTACTGTCTGGGCACGGAACTTAGCAGCCTCGGCCATGCTCTATTTTTGTTTACCCTATCTTTTTGTAAAAAAAAATAATAATACTGTGCAGTTTGCTCAGGTCTGGGTAAGCCTGTCACTTCCCGGATCTGAAATTATACAGCATAACATGCACAATATTAACAAGCAAAAACTAACTAATGTCCGCTGACCCAAGTAAAATAGTTCTTATACACCACAAGAATCTGACCCAAGAAATAATTGCAACTTAAATTCTTGTCTTTCTGTCAATGCCCCTCAAGCTAAAGACAGAAGCAAAGAAGTACCCAGAATGATTGCACTCTTTCCAAAAGAACCTGAAATTTTGATAGAGATTTCCCTATGGAGAAAGATTTTTCCCAGTCGGTGATGAAATTCTCTAAGTCCAAATTCCTCTATAGGAAGACATCTTCTCGAAAGAGAATAATGTTGTAGATGGTAAATTCTCACTCAATTTCCTCTGGAACACCTTTTCTGAAATATATACCTATTTGAAAGAGGCCCTCCTTTTTCATAAGAAATAATCAGTCACTTGCTATATTCTATCTATAATTGTCATTCATATCATATGGAGGTCAATCAGTACCCCACATGATGTTCATTTATCATATGTGAAGTGACAAAGTTAAAAATCTTAATTTGTTTAACAACCTCTATAATTGTCAATCATATCATATGGAAGTCAATCAGTACCCCACATGATGTCTATTCAACATATGTAAACATGACAAAGTTGGAAATCTAAATCTGTGTAACAATTTCTATAATTGTTCAAAACAAGTACAATGTCACCAATTCACACATGAATACTGTTCACATCTAGTGTCACTGATCTACCATAGTTTAGAATCCCTCGTCAGATATCTATCTATTCCCAGGGTTTATCATCTAGGATAATAGTTATCTAAACTGTCTGCTGGGTTTCAAAGTCCGGGACGGGCATCCAATATATGTCGTATATTTTGAAGGGACTGGCAATCACTAAAGTGCATGACCCATCTCTGTTAAAGGTTGCTGGGCCCCATCCTCTTCTTATATGTAAATAGATCAAGAATACGACCCTTGAAAGATTTACAGACTCGGATTTGGTTATTCGTCTAAGGGTGTGTGGTCCTCTTTTAATAGAAAAAGTAATCACTAGGTTTGTCCCCTGTCTTTCCACCTGGTATTTAATGGTATAGCTCACGAACCCCCTTCTTCCATCTTAAGAAATTGTCTGAAAAGACTTTCTCAATAAGAATCAGGTGCAATATAACATGGATTTGGAACAGTTAAAGATGAAGAGTCTCCTGTTCTTTCTTTATTAAGAATTTATCTTATGTGAATGTGTATTTGTTAATTAAACATTCAACAAACACAAGTGAGCATTGAGACATGTTCTACACAACAAGATAGAGATTTTCCCACAGATAGTTTGGACTGACAAATTAAATGGAAGAGATCTTCACATTTAAACAAATTTATTGACTGTGCCAGTTTCTTTTGGCCTGTTTGACATTTTTTTTTTCTTTTTTGTTCATCAGCTGTTGACATTTACAGAATGAAATAGAAAAAAACTTTCATAGGACCAAGTATAGTCAGTCAATAAATAATAACATTCATTATATAGTGAGATATTTTAACTACCAAAATGTGTTATAGTTAACACGTTCTACATGCAACAATAATTCAAGAAAATCATTTTCTGAGAGGGTGAAGTTTGTGGGAGTGATAAGAAAACCTGGTGTGATGAGATGTGGATAAGCCTGGGTCCATGGTCTGATGGATCCACTTCAGGTTGGGCCAGTTTAGCTTCACTGAAGACCTCTCATTCTCTGCTTAAGGCTGGAGTCATCTGCCATCACAGGTGTTGATCATCTCATTCACTCCTCTTCCCTCCTTGTTGGTTAGGTGTGGCACCAAGACATCACTGTTTAAAATTCATACAGGTATGTATAATCCTTTACAGCATGTTCATAGTGTGAACACAACATAACAAAACAAAAATGATAAGATCAGAAGAAGTATTGTTGTGTTACTTTGGGGTGGGTCAGATTATTACACTGGATGCAGCTTCTGTTGTCTGGTACCTGCTGTATGCATTTCCTCAGTGGACCTGTAGTTCAGTGAGTAGTGTACAGTCAGACACAGATAAGAGTGATAATGTGATGTTCCCTGAATCATGGTAATCAAGCTGACAGGCAAAATCAACACAAGTATGAGATGCATTTGTACAAATGGCATACATTTAAACATCCACATTACTCTATTTGTTCTCCATTGTGTATATAATTGTTTATCTGTACTTTCCAAGGCAACTACTTCCTATTCTAAATCATTTCCTTGTTCCTGCTGTTGTGGTGTGGAGTTGTGTGGTGTGAAGTGTATTGTGTTGAGTTAACTTCTGTTGTGTGGGGTTCCATAGCTTGTACTAATTGTCCTCACATCTACATCAGTTAATATGAGTTTAACTCATCTAGTGTGCTTTTATTGTGGTTCATGTCCAACATACAGAATTTCTGATGTGTATTTGTTACAAAATGTAATCTATACAAGGTCATGACACAATATATTAGAAAAAAATTATTACTTAAAGTATTTTTCCCTAATACTCTCCTCCTCTCTGTCTACTTATACTTCTCCTACATCTTTTACCAGTGCATATCATGTCCATTCTGTTGGCGACACAGTTGGCTATAGACCAAGGTAATTTTCACCCTTTAGTCTGTGCAGATTAAGTAGGTCGGCTATCACAAATGGCGTTTGTGAACGTAAACCTATTTTAAGCAATGCAGTTGATGTAGTGCGTTGTCTAAATAAAATCTGACACATGAATAAACTAATTTCTATCAAATACTATTTGTTTTCAATTCGTAAAGAGAAAAGGAAGAGTATAATTCCTGTTTCAGTTCTTTAGATTGCAAAATAGACAGAATTAAGTACATTTTTAAAGCGAGGTAGTGTTTCGTTTGCACCAGCTGACTATCTCTGCAGAAACGTTTTCCTAGAAGTTTTTGATGAAAAGCATTTGAGTGCATTGGAAATTTCATCTCGTACATTATTCTGTGATAGATTATAGTCATATGCACATAGTGAAGTTGTTAGATGTAGTGTAGAAAGTCAGAGTTTTGCAGTTTTGAGAAATTATAAGATGTCGGTTTCGCCGGGGAAGTGGCTCCCGTATTGAAGTTGCGATCGGCAGTTTTTCACATTTTCAGAGATTTATTTTATCAAAAATACAATTCATTGGACGCACAACACTGGATACCTTTCCGTTATACATCTTGGTACCACTTAGATCTGAGAATCACACGCTTACCCCAGACTAGATCAAACTGCCCGTTGTAAAAGTTTGAAAGTTGGACAACACATAGCTTTGGCGACTGCTCGCTTGCTCTGAAGTCATAGAAGTGCGCGGTTTTATTAAAGCGGCGCCCGAGCTGGGGGACGCTATATCCACGTGATGTGTCTCTACCAGTCACATTCTATTCTGTTGACGCTATCTTTTCTATTCTTATCCTGGCATCTGTCTGTCATTAGTATCGCTTAGTGAGTTCGATGTTCTACGGTGCTGTAATTGTTTTGATAATCTCTGAGTTGCTGTGTAACGTTGACGCGCTGAAAATGATGGATAGGTGAATATGTCACAATTACATTGTGGTATTTCGTCCTTCCTAGTGACGACCATAATCTGTGTCTTTTTACAATTTAATTCTAACCCTAGTTGTTCACTGTGTGTAACAATCGCATCTACTAAATTTTGCAGGTCCTGTTCATTGTCTGCAATCAAGACTGTTTCATCTGCATATCTAATGTTATTGATGCATCGTCCCCCAATGTTGATTCCTTCCATATCTTCAATATTTCTGAAAATACTTTCACTGTACAGGGAAAACAGATCTGGAGACATTACACATCTCTGTCTCACACCCCTTTTAATAGGCTGATATTGGCTTACTTCATTATCAACTCTTATGGCAGCTTGTTGTTTCCAATATATGTTTTTTACAAGTCTAAGAACATTTCCATCAATTTGTAGATCTTCAAGCATCCTTATCATGTTACATGTCTCACTTTATCAAAAGCCTTTGTGTAGTCAATAAAGCAAAGGTGTAGATCTTTGTTTACTTCTCTAGAACGTTCGATTATGTTTCTCAGTATATACAGAGCATTTACTGTACCCTATCCTTCCACAATCCCACATTGTTCTTCTCCTATTTCAGGTTGTATTTTCCTCCTAGCTCTTTGCATGATAATTCTTAGCAAAATCTTCGTGATGTGACTCATTATACTAATATTTTGATGTTGATCACATTCCAAGGCTCCTGATTTCTTTGGGATTGCAATAAATACAGAATTACATAACTCCTGAGGTATATTTCCAGTATCATATAGTGTATTAAGCAGACTGGTAACTTTATCTATTCCATATTCTTCTAAAGCATTAATCATTTCTGTTGTGACGCTGTCTGAACCGGGAGTCTTGACAGATTTCATATGGTTAAGTGCATTCTGAACCTCCATCTTTAAAATTGCTGGTCCTTCATTAATATTTTGTACATCATACTGTTCGTCTCTGTTATCGTCATAAAGTTTTTTCACATAATCTGACCATTCATGTAAGATCTGATCTTTTTCTATTATGACTCTTCCATCTTTTGTCTTTAGACAGCCTGCTGATGTACGTGTTCTTTGATTAGTAAGCTCCTGAATTCTTTTGTGCATTAGTTTCGCATTTTTACTGTTGTGTTGTTTTTCAATTTCTCTGCAATTTTTCTCATGCCATGTTTCTTTTGCTTTCTTACATATGTTTCTCACTTTTCTGTGGATTTCTTCACATTTGGCAGGATTATTTTTGTTCTGTCTTCTTGTTTCCATTAGTTGTAACATTTCTTCAGTCATCCATGTCTTACGGCCCACTTTCTTTACTTTTGGAATAATTTTTTCTGCTGCGCAACTGATTGAATTCTTCATCGTTTCCCATTGATCATCTACATCTTGAAACAGGATTTTTAGATCAGACAATATATCAAATTTGTTCTTTACTTCTATGTTAAATTTATCTTGTATTTCTTTGTCAGTTTTCAATTTGCACAAGTCATATTTAGGGTTTCCTGCTGTATACTTGACTTTCTTTAACTTTACCCTCAATGTGCCTGTAATTAATCTGTGATCACTGTAACAGTCTGCATGTGGAACTGTTTTTACGACTGTTAACGCATTTCGAAACCTTTTGCTAATCAGGATGTAATCTATCTGGTTTTTAATCCTGCTGTCTGGACTCCTCCATGTCCATAATCTTCTAGGATGCTGTTTAAACCAGGTGTTTCCTACATCCATTTCTTGTTCTTTTGCCCATTCTACAAGTCTGTATCCTCTTTCATTTCTCTCTCCCAAACCATGGTTGCCTACACTGCATCCATCGCCTTGCTGTCCTATTTTTGCGTTGAAATCACCCATTATGATATTTATTTCTGATTTTTTGCTGTTTTTCAAAGCAGACTCCACGTCATTATAAAATTCATCTATGCTTTCTTCACTGCTTTCACTTGTTGGGGCATATACTTGAATGACATTTATTTTAAAAGGTCTTTCGTTTAATTTTACTAATAGGACTCTGTCTGACACAGCATGATATCCTTTGACAGAATTTGATGTTTGCTTATCTAATATAATGGCTACACCTCTTTGCTTTTCTTCTCCCTCAGAGTAAATAATCTTACAAACCTCTCCTGTCCTTATCCCTGCTCCTTTCCATCTCGTTTCCGATACTCCTAATATGTTAATCTTCTCTCTCCCCATTTCTTTTTTGATGTTTTCTAATTTTCCATCTGCATTCATTGTTCGCTGGTCTCTGTGGCTGAAGGGCTTGCAAACGAGGTTTGTGAGCCCGTATACCCGGGTTCGAAACACGGCGGTGCTGGTTTTTTCGAAAAAGGTATAGAGACCGGTCGTTCAGAAAGCAATGGCAAACTACTGAACGTAACACTTGCCTAGTACATCAACAGCAGCTGAAAATGCTGGTGTTGACTGCAACGTCCCGTAAGGGATACGCAACAAAAAAATTCATTGTTCTAACGTTCCAAGTTCCTACTTTCAATGATATTAATCTGTTGCACCTAGTATCCTGTTGACGGTCTGGAGTCAACTGGTGCGCATGACTATCCCTACCGGGCGAGGCTGCTCCTATGGAGCACTCATTTACGCCGTTTCTCTGATTATCGATGATTTCACACAACATGATTTTCTTGGCATCTGTAAAGAAGGTAGTTTGCCATTGCTTTCCTTCCTAGCAGTGACCATACTGGTCAGTGACCGTAGCCATTGTCTCTTCAAAATAGAGATCCCTGCCTACCGTCGTGAAGGTGGAGACCATAACCTATAACTATCTGTTGGCTGCTCTGCATCTTCATCCACCACCTGCACCCATGGCTTCACGTAACCCTGATCGGGGGGCTAAACGGGTACCCCACCATGCCCAAGGGTGTCCCGTAGACTAGCAGAGGGAAGGAGGCGCCTTACTTCTCCTTTGATAGGGGATACCCCTACCCCGCTACCCATTTGCTAATGAGACGTATTTATCTCACTGAATCATCATATCCATACAATGCATAGTGTTATGTAAAACCCATACATACTAATACTATATCCACGTCATGTATACACATTGTATCATTGTAAATGAATGAAAGATATATTCCATCCAATGCATACATATTCTACAATTTATCATCACTGTACAATTAAAGCACATGCGCCTCGATATCGGACACCGAAAGGAGACGAAGCCTTGTTACAAACCTTTGAGAACAAAATTTTAAGACGCATCTTTGGACCCATTAGGGATACACAAAGTGGAGAGTGGAAAAGAAGAAGTAACAAAGACATTTATCATCTGTTTAAGTCCCCACTAATCATTGGTATCATGAAGGCTAATAGACTACAATGGCTGGGCACATAGAAAGAATGGAAGATAATAGGGAATCAAAACTCGCTTACACTCAGGAAATAAATGACCGTAGACCCCGAGGTAGGCCAAGAAGACGGTGGAGAGATAATACATGTACAGACCTACAAGCACTTGGAATCAACGACTGGCAAGTGAAGGTCCACCAGAGAGACGAATGGAGACGGATGTATTTGCAGCAAAGAATCTCAATGGCTCGGAAAGCTGAAGAAGAAGAAGAAGTACATTGAAGCAATAAAGTACTATAACACGTATATACAACATGTTTGTTTTCATTTGCAATATTCTGGTTTAGAACCTTTGTGCAAATTTGTACTTATTTGGTTTCTCTCAAATTTACATTTGCACTTTTTGTTGTTTCATAAGTTCTGTATTCTTATAACCATTGTATGCTTTACTATTTGATTTAGTTTGCACATTATGTTTCAAATGTACCCACATGTGTCATACTATTGGGCTTTTAGTTACTCTGTTTGCAACATATAGTGCTGCAGAGACAAATAGCAGACTCATATATGTCTCTCGTACCATATGTAGTGGATCTCCTAAAATCGTAACTAGAAGTAGAAGTACACAACTTCAAATCTGTGGACATCTGTAACCGTGTATGTAACTATACATTAATTATCACCATGATGATGGATGAGATGATAAAATGATAACAACACCATTAAAGGAAATAATAGTTTCCCAAAAACATTTGATGATGATGCAATGATCCAACTTATAGTTCTAAATTCCTGTGTTAAACATAGACTCTTTGATGACCACTCCTGATATGTAGATCAACCTTGTATTCATTCACCAGCGGCTTGTAACTAGTCTGGCGGTCTATGGACTTGCATGGTGCTCATCTTATGCTCAAGGGTTGTCAGACCTCTATCCGCAGCTGCATTCTTCCTCTCCATTCAGCTTCAGATGCCCCACTCATTCAGCTTCAGATGCCCTAATACTGTCTGAGAATAATAACATAGTGGAATGTACGTATCTATGTACCTGTGTCTATACAATAAGTATTAATACAAGTGATAATAGTAACTAATTTTAAGCTGTTTCCATTGATATGCCAGTGTCCAGATTAGCAATTCAGAGTGCAGTTCAGTTGATTCAGCAAGCACCCTGGCGATGAGATGATTTATAGGTGATGTGATGTACATTTGCAATGTTTTCCTTTGGTCTTTACATCAATGGTTTACATGTTTGCATGCAATTTTATAGATATCAACATCAGCATGAAGTAGAAGTATCACCTCCACTGCATTTGACATCTGATTATAATATACTATCATGATGGCCTCATTTGGACAGCATGTCATATCATTTTAGCTCTTCTATATGAGAGCTGTAGTTAATGTTATTATTCTGACATTTGGTGGTTTTATCACAGTATGTTAATTCAATCAATATTATCATAACCAAGCATTCATTCTGTTTAAAAAAAAAAATTATATCTACACTAAGCTATCTTCTATTCTAAAATTTCTATATCTTCTATATACATATCACAAAATTAGAGTGTATGATAACTGCAGTTATCTTGTGAGTGGTCTGACATTTTGTCACAGGTCCTTGATGTGCATTACTAACCAATGGCAAGCACCTGTTTGTGCGACATATGTTATTGCTTTAAATTTCTCACTCTGTTGCGTGTATTTTGTTTTTCACAATCTACTTAAGAGGTCTTCCAGATTGTTATCTTTGCCTGGAATGTGGCAGATATCAAAATCATAATCTTGTAGGAGTAAGGACCATCTGTGGATTCTTGAGTTTTTGTGATGGCCTTCTTTAAATACCTTCAGTGGTTTGTTATCTGATAGTACAATACATTTCTGCCCTAATAAATACTTGGAAAACTTCTTAATGCTTTCGAATAGAGCTAATGCTTCTAGTTCTGTGATGGAATAGTTCTTTTAAGCCTCTGTCAGTTTTCTGCTGTAATATAGTACTGGATGTAGTTGTCCGTTATGGTTTTGCAGGAGTATTGCTGACATTGTATGTATGCTTGCATCTGTCTGTAGTATAAACTGTTTCGTAATGTCTGGAAGTTTGAGAATGTGCTGTTTACTAAACAGTGTTTTGATCTGTTCTAACATATTGTTATGTTTGTCGTTCCAGTTAATTTTGTTAGGTTGATCGTTCTTGAGAAGCTCTGAAAATGTGAAGGTCATGTCTGCACAGTTTGGGATGAATTTATGGTAATAATTAATCAGGCCTAGTACGCTTCTTACTTCCTTCTTTGTAGTAGGAGCTTTGATTTGCAAAATTGTTGTGACTAGGTTAGGGTCTGTTTTCTGGAAACCAATAGAAATTCTATGGCCTAGAACTGGATTTCTTTATATCCTGTCTCGACTTTTGAAGGTTTTGCTTTCAATCCATGGTCTTGTATCCTCTGAAATACCGGCTCTAGAACCTCGGTGTGTTGTCTGATGTCTACCGTATGGATAAAAATGTCATCCATATAGGTTGCTACCTTTTTTATATTTGGCAACAGATTTCGCATCATTCGCATGAATGTGCTAGGGGCGTTCTGTAACCCGAAAGGCATATAGGCCCATTCACAGAGGCCCAAGGGTGTGGTGAATGCAGTTATATGCATTGAATCCTTTTCTATCGGCATTTGCCAATAACCCTTTGTTAAATCTATTTTGGAAAATAATACTGATTCTGCCATGCCGTCAATGAGGACATCAATGTTCGGCATGGGTTCTGCGTCTAGTAAGGTGAGTGCATTGATCTTCCTATAGTCAACGCAGATCCTTAATATACTGTCTTTCTTTTTCACTATTACTAACGGTGAGCAATAGTTGGAGGTGGATTTGTGTATTATACCATACTGGTCCAGATGAGATATTTCAGTTATAACCTTTTCTTGGTAGTGAACTGGTATTGGGTATGGCTTCACATTTACTGGTCTAACTGAAAGTAAAGCTATTTTGTGCGTTACCAGATCGGTTCTGCCAGGTTTGTCTGAGAAAATTGTTTTAAATTTCTTCAGTGATTGTTTTAACCGTCGTTTGTCTCTGTCTGGTAACATTGGATTTATTTGTATTGATTTCCAGCTGTCGGTGTTGTTAACTGTTGGTGTTGGAATTTTTTCTGTCAATGAGTCTTCCTGTTGCTCATTTATGACCCAACATACTGCAGCTGCTCTAGGTGATACATGGTTTTCTGTCAATGTGTTGTCTGTTTCCCTGTCTATGAAAGGTTTAACATGTTTATATGGTAGATTTTCTTTCTATTTCCTACCATTATTTGATAATCAACTTCAGTTATTTTCTTTAATACTTGAAATGGACCCTGCCATGACACAATGAGTGAATCTCTGGGATCTGGGAGCAACAGTAAGACTTTGTCTTCTTCTTTCAAGACTATTGTCTTGGCGTTTCTATTATCGTTAATCCTGCATTGTGTAATGCTTTCTTTGCAATCTGGCAGTTATCAGCTTCTCCCGTAGGTTTGTCACCATCTCGTACGCCTCCCTTTTTGGGTGGTCATGTACTTTGCTTGCGGTACCTCTCGGTATGCAAACAGGACTGCAGGTAGCATTGTGTCTCAGTCCTTTGGGCGATTTGCCGTTACTTTGGCTAATGATCGTTTAAGTACCCCATTAAAGTTATCATTGACCCCGTTGGTCATAGGATGGTAGGGTGAGCTAAATGCCTGTTTTATCCATAGTATTTCATTGCATATTGTGTTACTTCTGAAATGAACTGGCTACCTCTCTCAGACAAGATGCATGATGGGAATCCTATCCTATTGAAGATGAGGAGCAATGATTCTACAATGGCATTGGACGTTATTGATTTTAGTGGGATTGCTTCTGGCCATCTTGTGCACAGGTCCATCATCGTTAGGATGTACCTTTTCCCTCGGTCCGTTGTCGGGTTGAGGGGCCCCACAATGTTGACGGCTATTTTTTCGAACAGTCTTGAAGCCAGATCCGTTTCTTGAACTCTTGCTTTCGGGTGTCTACCCTTTTGGGTAGTTCGTTAGCATAGCTCACAGGAACGAACATGTTTCTTCACGTCCTTTGAATAGCCTGGCCAGTAGAATTGAGATAATAATCTATGTCTTGTCCTGGCCATCCCCATATGTCCTGAAAATGGGGAGTCGTGCGCCAATTTCAGCGCATTGCTGCGATGTTGTGACGGCAGCACGGTTTGTGAAAGGAGCACCGGGCGTTTTCTGTATTCTCTAGTCTGTGAGATTGTGAACAGTCCGTTGTCGGGTTGGGTCGTTTGTAGAGTAATATTATTTTGTTCTTCTTCCTCTTTCTTTTTATGTGCTCTTGTTACGGCATTTCCTAAAGTTTCTTTAATTTGCCATGCTTGGATTTCTTCTGGCGTACAGTCTTTTACCTGTGGTATGTTGCCGATCATTAATCCCGCGAACGGCTTCAGTAGCACTGCTGCTCTCACTTTGCCAGTATAGTATGGGCTGTCGATTTTGATCCATGCTATGTCATATCTCTCACGGGTTCCACCGAATATTCGACAATTCACTTTTTCTCCTGTGTAGTCTTTTCTTCTAACAGATTTGGTTAACCCCCACTATCGATGCTCCAGTATCTCCTATGCATGTATTGGGAATGTCGTTACTTTGTGGCTGCCGGTGAGGTTAACATTTGTAACCAATTCCCTGTCGCTTTTGTTTGGTGTGTTCTTGTTTGCCAGTATGCCTAATCTGTTTGTCTTTTGGTCCTGTTCTTCTTTGTTATTAGACGTCATATATGTTCTCTTAGCATCTTTAGTTATTTGTTTTAATCTACAAGTTCTGGCTTCATGTCCAAAACTATGACAAAGATAACATTTTACCGGTTTTCTGCTGTTTATTTGTCAACCCTGAACCGCCTTTTTTTCCAGAGGACAATAAATAATGCTGAAACCTGAACTACGGAGGCTAACTTGTACTTATTCCACGTTCCAGTGATGTGTTTTGTGTGTGTGTGTGTGTGTGTGTGCGCCGAAGCATTCTCTTTGATGTATTCAGCTGCTGTTCATAACCTTTCCAATGTTCGATTATGAAGATTTTTGTGACGCTATACGATCCGGCTGCCACGGGTCCCTCTGAGACGGTTGGCAACGATGGGTGGCGACACTGCTAATATATATTCATTCATTCATTAGCACCTTGCCGTCTTGACAGACGATAGTTTGTGCTTTAAAAAGGCATAATAACTTTTACCTATGGCGGTAGCGAATGTGACTGATGAGGCCAATTTGCGCTGTAAATGTTTGTTCACAGTGGGTGCATGTGAACACGTGGTCATTTCCACCATCATACACCAACTTACGTCTCAAACGCTCGGTGTGTGACTTATCTGCAATAATTTTCTCCTTTGTCTTTATTCCATTTCTGATGTTTGCCCTCCATGCAACACGTTCAGCGGCGACTTGCTCCCAATGTTATCAATGCCTGTATCAATCATGTCCCGCTTAAACACATCTTTGTATCGTAGTAGAGGCCGACCCTGAGATCTCTTACCCATCTGTAATTCACCATAAAAGATATCCTTTGGTTTTCTACCATCATCCATCCTCCTAAGATGTCCTATCCATGTAAGTCTACGAAGACTGAGCATGGAATAAACTGTCACACAACCTGATGTTTCAACTACTTCAGTATTTGTGATTTTGTCTTGCCACTTAATATAAAGAATTCTTCGCAGACACCGCATATGAAAGGTGTTTAAACGTTTCTCTTGGTGTGAGTAAGTAGTCCATTTTTCACTGCCATAAAGAAGAGTACTAAGGACACAGGCTTGATAGACAAGGACTTTTGATTTGGCAGTAAGCTTCCTGTTCTTCCAGACTCTTTTTATTAACCTGTTCATTGTTGTTGCTGCCTTACCAATCCGGATGTTGATTTCCTGATCTAGGGATAATTTGCTATTTACCATTGATCCTAGATATGTAAAATGGTCTGCCATCTCTAGTTCGGCGTTGTCAATAAAGATTGATGGTACCCCATGTGCACCTTGTGACATAATCTGTGTCTTCTTTTTGCTAATTGTTAAACCAAATTCAGAACAAGCATTGGAGAATGCAGATAGTAGACATTGCAATTCTTCCTCAGAGTGGGTCGTAACTGCAGCATCATCTGCAAAAAGCAACTCTCTGATCAGTACCCTCCTAATTTTGGTCTTGGCCTTCAATCTCTGAGCATTGTAAGGCCGCCATCTGAGCGTGAGTGAATGTATATACCACCATCCTGATCACGAAAGGCATATTTCAGTAGAAGTGAAAAGTATATTCCAAAGAGGGTGGGAGCTAGTACACAACCTTGCTTAACTCCACTCTTGATTTCAAATTCTTCAGAAGTTGCACCATCAAACTTGATTATACCCTTCATGCCTGTGTGGAACGATTCCACAATGGACAGAAGAGTTGGTGGGCAGCCAATCTTCTTTAGTGCCTTGAACAGACCCTCACGACTGACCAAATCAAATGCCTTTGTGAGGTCGATGAAGGCAATAAACAGTGGTTGATTCTGTTCACTGCATTTTTCTTGTATTTGTAGCAATGAGAATATCATATCAGTGGTAGACCGGTTCTGTCGAAAGCCACACTATGATTCGGGGTATTATTGATCTCCCAGGACGTGAAGTCTGCGTAGAACAATTCTGGAAAATACTTTTCCAACAATACACAGAAGTGAGATACCCCTATAGTTGTTGCAGTCGCTCCGATCGCCCTTGTTCTTGTACAGTGATATGATGCTTGAATCTTTGAAATCCTGTGGGACTTGTCCTTCTCACCAGCATAGCTCTATTAGCTGGTGGATCTGTATAGTGAGTGTGTCTTGCCCACTCCTGATAACCTCTATTGGAATCCCATCCTTACCTGGAGCCTTGCCAGATGCAAGTTCATGTATAGCAAACTTAACTTAAGTTATGGTGGGAAGTGTGTCAAGTGTGGACAAGAGTTGGTAGAGCCTCTATGGCAATGAGGGCATCATCTGCTAGTTTGGTCTCACTTGAGTAATGCTCCAAATAGTACTCTACCCATATATCCATCTGCTGTTTCTTATCAGTGATGATTTCTCCAGTCAAGGTTTTCAATGGTGCACTTCTTTTGATCACTGGACCACATGCTTTCTTTATTCCTTCATACATGCTTCTTATGTTTCCCTTATCACTTGCGATTTGAATGGACTCACATAACGTGATCCCATAATCATTTGCACACTGCCTGGCAGCCTTTTACACATCCTTCCTATCTTGCCTTAGCTCACTCATAGTGTTACGCGTTGGTCTTTCCTTGTTTCTTAAGAGAGCTTTATTCTTCTTATCAATCAAGTGCTGCAGAGTCTCGCTGTTTGCCGCAAACCAGTCCTGCCTCTTATGATCCACAGTGCCGTAAACCCGTACTGCAGTTTTATAAAGAGTTTCCTGAATTTGGCCCCACTTTTCATTTACTGTACAATTTTCTGGTGTATCAGTGAAAGCGTCTTCAAGTTGCTGTTGAAACTGAAAGCACTTTTCAGGATCGTGAGTGTTATTAATATTAATCATGGGGCTAGATTTGTGTTTAGCTGTGTAGATTCGATTTGGTCTCAGTCTAACCCTTGCAACAACCAAAGAATGATCCGTATCACAGTCAGCACTGTGGTAACTTCGAGTCAATGATATATGGTTCAGATGTTGTCTCCGTGTGATGATGAAGTCCAGCTGGTGCCAATGGCCGGATCTTGGATGTTTCCATGTGACCTTATGCATCTCTTCTGTTTAAAAAAAAGGAGTTTGTAATACATAGGTCATTACTGGTGCAATGCTCCAGCAGCCTTTGCCCATTTTCATTCATGCGACCGATGTTGTATTTTCCAAGGCGCACTGGCCATGAACTTGAGTCCTTGCCCACACGAGCATTGAAATCACCGAGCATATAAATGTAGTAAGATTTTGGAACTGCTTGAACACGGAGTCTAACTCCTCATAGAACGAATCCTTCACATCATTAGAGGAATCGAGTGTCGGTGCATATGCAGTAATTATGGTGGCAAACCCACAAGAGGTTGCCAAACGCAGGGATAATAGTCTTTCATTTCCCCCTGCTGGAATTTCAATCATTCCCAGTAGCGAATTCTTCACTGCAAAGCCCACACCATGTTGCCTTTTTTCTGCCTGCCCTCTACCCTTCCAAAAAAAAGGTTTAATTGTCTTCCCTGAGTGATCCTTCCTCATCGAGGCGAGTCTCCTGTAGGCCAGCAATATCAATGTTAAGACTATTGAGTTCGGCATCAATCACAGCCGTTTTTCTCACATCGTCAATATTGGTCAAGTCAGTGGAAAATCCTGGACACATTGTTCTCACGTTCCAGGTTGCAAGCCGTAGCTTGAGGTTTCTATTTTTATTTTTGTTTGTAACTGGTGCATTGGTTTTACAGCCTGCGATTCAGATTTTGTCCTAGCCCCAAGCACCCATTGAAACAGGCAGGCTGTGGCGGATCAGAACCCAATTGACCGGGGGCTTCCCAGCTTGAGGCGGGCGGTAGCTGATCAGTGACCCTGTAGGTGTCTCCCACCGTCAGAGGCAGCGCGTGGCGCCCCATGTTTACGCCAATTGACAGGGACTTATAACCCGTAACAGTTGCCTCTCGCTTTGATTCCGAGACCAGTTAATACCAGGGATGGAGTTATTGCCTCTCCATAGCTCAAAGCCTGGGCTAAAATATAGAGATCATGTGTTGCCCATGCAGCATGATCCCTCTCTCGGCCTGCCTAGTTCACTCCAGAGGAAAGGTAACACCCGTAGATCTGGAACAAGACAAGCTGCAGAAGCTCCCCGATCAGGAAACCAATGCTCTAACTGTCCGCCTGTCGGAGCTTCGATCTTAGACCAGCCGCCGACCAAGGCTTAGGGCCTGGTCTGCCCTGCCATGATATTTTGTCTTTAGCTTGCATTTCCTCGCACCAGGGTAAGGCTTGTACCCTCCAAATTGCGCTCTTCCGCCCGAAGCCGTTGGCACAATGTGGGGTGTCGGTTTTGGTAAGCGCCGCCCAACGTTCGGCGCTAACAGAAAGCAGATAGTACCGTGTACTGTTAAACGGTAGCTCAGTCATATCTGACTAAGACCTGACACACACGCATATACACATCTATATATATATATATATATATATATATATATATATCAAAGGGGCGTTCATTTAAAATTCGTTCTCTCCGCTTTGCACGTAATTGCGTACTTTGAACATAATAATGTCATAGTCGTCTGATAAGTACTGACCAATGCATAAAATAGCACGTGCTTATCGTCCCATGATGCATAGGTTCTGTTTCTGACCGTTGAGAAAATGGCCGGGTTGATCCGAAATCCGCCCAAAGAAGGCTCAAAGAGCTGTGATTCAGTTTCTTTCATTTGAAGCCAGGAATACTAATCCGAGCGTATGATATAATTAATATACGTCATGCAGATGACACAATCATCCATCCATCCATCCATCGTGTGCCATGCCAGTAAGCGGCGTGGGCGGTAATGTTTTGCCATCTCACTCGATCACCAGAGTCGTGGATCAGCTCCGTGTTCCTGTCTCGACCATGCATGTGGCCAAACCATTCAGGTATTTGCTTCTAGGTCTTCCTCTTGGCTTGTTCCCTTCGATCTTGCCAGTTGTCACCAAGTTCTCCGATCCATTTCTTCTCATATAGTGCCCAAAAAATTTTGACTGTCTGCGTGTAATGTCTTTAATCAGTTAACGATCTTCGTTTGTTTCTTGAAGGACCTGTTCATTGGTCTTTCTGGCTGTCCATGGTATTCTTTGCATTGTCCTCAGAAACCACATTTCCACAGCCATCAGATGTTTTTCAACTTGACTGCTCATTGTCCAAGCTTCACATCCATATAAAAGTACAGGTTCTATGTAGCACCTCAACACTCTTTTTCTCGTTTCAATTGACATCTTTTTATCGGTCAGTATGTGTTTCATCTTGCTAAAGGCTACCTTAGACATGGCGATTCTTGTTCTAATCTCTTCAAAGCATCTCCCATCAATCTTGGTGGCAGAAAATGCAAAAGACCTACAACAATCGCTCCATATTGTTGTAACAGAGAGTGCAAGAAAACGACTCTCCTTGAATATCAAGAAAGCAGTAACGATGATGATATCAAAGAAATTGATGACACCGAAATGTTACATAGAAATAGAAGGAAGAACTCTTAACCAAATGGATAATTTTAAATAGCTAGGGGCATTTATAATATCAGATGCAAGATGTACAACATAGGTTAATAGCAGAAAACGACATGCAAAAGCTGTATTTCAGAAAATGAAGAGTATCTTATGTAATAAGTCAGTATCACTTAATGAAAGGAAGAGAGCGCTGACATGCTATATAGAACTATTTTCCCCCTGTATGGCTGTAAATCGTGGAATGTAAATGAACAAATTAACAAGAAATTAGAAGCAACAGTGATGTGGTTCCTGAGAAGAATGTTGCGAATTCATTGGATTGCCAGAGTAACAAACAATGATTGTCTGAAAGAGGCTAATTAAACTAGAAGAGTATATACAACAATAAGAATGAGACAAACAGCTTTGTTCCGTCATGTGATGAGAAGAGAGGCATTGAAGAACATCGTGACAACTGGAAATATCGAGGGGAAGGGAGGCAGACCAAGATAAATAATGCTGGATGGATTGAGAGGGTGGCATGGTGGGATTTCATCAGCAGAGTTAATCCAGAACACCGAAGACCGAAATCTCGGGAGAGCCATGAACGCCTACACCAGTTGCCAGGGCACATAATGATGATGACTAAATAACTAGTTTACTATATAGTTCACTTGCGATTGAAACATTATTAGATACATTGTCAAGTATCTATCCAAAAATGCCGAGATAACACATTGCCTAAGTACTAGTATTGTTCAATGCTACTATCCAGGAAATACCGCCATTTCGATAAAATTGTTGTGCTCTGGAACATTATCTTATTCAACAACAAAAAATGCATTCTGTGTTCTCAAACACAGTGATTTCAATTCAAAAGTGTGTAACGGAATTGTGTAATTTACAGAAATCATGGTACAGTCCTTGATTGGTAGAATAACGATAGAGTACAATAAGCAACTAAGTGGCTGTGTTTGCGTGTCCATTCGTGCAATAGTCTCCCTTCGTTGACTTACACACTACTGTTAATTGCATCCCTTGATTGACTTATACACTACTGTTAATTGCATCTCTTCGTTTGCTGAATAACTAAAAGGACCTCTCACCACACATTATAGTGCACTGACTATGGGCAGCTTGACCAATATTTATCGGACCTCGCTTGGTTATGTGGTTAGTATAACGTGGCTCGCCTTTACTTTCCCAAACATTTCCGACAGCCAATATTAGAATGGATCGATCAGTGAACCATGGTCACATTTAACAATTCGTGACAATGTGGTTTCGAGAGTACGCCACCTGACGGCAGGCGAGACATAAGTCACTATGATACCGCGCCTCCTGTAGGAGAGATTCAGGAATAGACAAGATTGGGGTATGGAGGTGGTGGATATTGGATGGGTCAGGCTGGAGATGGTATTCAACTAGAGGACCTAGAATATTGACAACAATGGATGTCAGTGCCAGAAGGGATTCGAACGTCTGTTTCAGTCCTGCATTCGACTGGACAGAGAATGAGAATAACAACAATTGTTGAGACAGAGAAGCAAACAACAGCAATCGTTGGGACATATAATGCAAACCACAACAATCGTTGGGACAGATGATGCAAACAATAACAATGATTGGGACATATATATTGCAAACAATAACAATGGTTGGGACATAAAATGCAAACATCAACAATTGTTGGGGCATAGACTGCAAACAACAACAATCGTTGGGACATAGAATGCAAACAACAACAATCGTTATGACATAAAATGCAAACAATAACAATCTTTGGGACAGAGAATGCTAACAATAACAATCATTGGGACAGAAGTACGTGTCTTTTTGAAAATTCTTTCCAGTGTAAAATAATAACCTTCTGAAGTGGGTATATTGATGGCCACGCGGGGAGCTCATGGATGATCAGTAATAGGTTAACACAGACATCGGACAATTTGCCGTGACTAGGACCAATTCAACGATGCAGGTCAAGGCAGGAAGAAAGGCAGAATTGTGGGAGGAGATATAGACTTTCACTGATACGTGATTTCTAAGCGACTCGACGAAAATGCTAAGGAAGATCGAGAGGGGCTGGGTCAGATGGTAATGGTGTGGATCTCTGAGAAGGTCAAGTGGATCTCAAAGAAAGTCAAGTGGATCTCTGAGGAGGTCAGGACTAACTAAAATATGTTCCATGGTTTTTCCAGGGCAGGCAGATGTACGTGACACGACTGGAGCAGATAGGCTTGCGGGCTGGGGCTGCTGTAAGCGGTGGACATGCCAGGCATCAATCAAGCTGTCATAATGAACGCTGTCAAGAAGGTAGGACGAGTAAATGACTCAATGGAGGGATGCGATTCTGCAACTTTGACTACACTTCAAGAACATTAACTCAAACGGGACCAACCTAGACTACGAAAATGACATTAGTATGCACACAGAAAGAAACAAGCAACCTTTACAGAAGTTCGATTTAATGGTCATTTTGTAAGGCTAACTGCCATGTTCAGAAAGATTGTGTTTGTAAAGGAACGTTTAATACACAGACACATGCAGTCGCCATGACCAGCAGTGATTCCAGTAGCGAGTCGCAAGGAGAACCAATGGCCAATGCAGGCGAGATAATTGATATCTTCACCTCGACCACACGCCAGACATTTACAAGCTTCAATAACAGTAGACACCTGTGTGTTGATCTGCTGTTGTAATGTGAGGGTAACACTAAATGCCCTGGGAAGAACAGCCCGCCGACGTGATACTAACCACGTGACCCCCCGAACGATCTATAAACATGTGGGCCTAGCACTGAATGCCCAATGAAGCGTAAGGCATGTATAGGCTCCTGGACGTTTTATTTTACACGTAACGCCTAAAGATTTCTTGATGACTAAATGCGCACGACCTGGAGATGGGCTGGGCATGAACACAGTGACTGGGGTACTGGTGAGATCATGTAAGGTCCTACATACAATTAACTGAAGTATTAGAGACATTGCATGATAATGATAAAACTACAATGGATACCCATTAAAAGAATATTTCTCCTTAAAGGCAGTCTTCCTTACATGAACAACTGAAGATTATTGAAAATTCCCGAGATAAATCTTTATTGAACCATCTACTCAAAGGAAGATAACTGAATTCACGGAGGACACAAAGCCCATACAATTATTACAAGCAAATCTAGAGTCGGCTAGTGAAGATGTGGAGATGGCTCTTCCACTTTACTATCGAATAATTGGCCTGATATAGCAACTTACTACCATCTGACAACACATCCACACCGGGCTATGTATGCAGCTCTAACGCTCCTGTTATTATTCGTCGAGATAACCACATAGGAATACAATCGGACATCATTGAAAATATGAATTTCGTCAAACAAATTCAAAATAAAATGAGATATCAGAAGTGGCCATTGTTATCATTGTCTGTTATGTGTGTATGTAATGAAAAAAGCGTTGATGAAAGAAATAACGATGAGACAACCGAAATACTTCGGTCAAGTTAAAAGAAATAACACACTTATCAGAATTATACTTGCAGGTAAGCTTAAAGGGAATCACGCAAGAGGTAGAAAACGATATAAATAAGAGGATACCATCAAGAGGATGGACAAATAACAGTCTGACATAATGTACAAATATGACGAAAGACGAAGTTGGAGATCCATTGCAGCTAACCATCAATGTTGAGATGGCACCTGATTGAATGAAGAGTGGTTTACATTTATAAACACATCAGTCCGTGATAAAAATACTTCTTGTTGTTTTATGTATAAATGCTCTTGCATGATTTCATTGGATGAATGGAACTACTGAAGCAAGCAGTTGAGACCAGAGCGCGCTGAAAGGAATGTCAGTGTGCCCGGCTGGAGGTTCTTGTCTGTATGACACACTGTAATATAATCTTTCACAAGCGTAACATCGCGGTAAATATTTCCAATACGATTCAAAAGTTGACACCGCAAGAACGTTATTTTGTTCCACAATTGTACGATCCAAGTTTTAATATAACTCATTGTCGGCGTAAATTCGAACTCGAAAAAAAAAACTAGCGTAAAAAGGACGAACAACCGGAACACAGCCTGTTTGTATACAAGAACAAGCAAGGGACCAGGAGAGATTTGATGAGCGGAGGGAGTGATAGTCTCTTCAAAATCAACTTACTAAAGATAATTTAGTATAAGTTAGATAGATGAAGACAAACATCAGCCCACGACTTCGCATTGGCTAAACCTGAATCCCTGGCGCCAAAGTGTGGAAGGAATTTATTTTACATGAAAGGTAAACAGTAATATTTATTTTAAATCTTAGATTAGCTTGTGAGTCTTTTTCCCAAAAGAAAGAGCGGTAACTCAGTATTTTGATACCATGTGGTAGTTCTTAAATTAATTTAGTAAGAACTAAATAATATATTCAGTTCTCATAGCCTATGGATAAACTGTCCATTAAGAATAACCATAGTTAATTGTATTTTTCTCCCAAAGTAAACAACTGATTTAATGTATAAGCATTAGTCCAAGTTGTACATTTATTTCTTAAGCAACTCAATCTAAAATGATTTAGAATGGTGAGTTCTTAAGAAATTAATCTAGTACAAACTAAATAATATTATACTCAGTTATCATAGTCATAAGATAAACTGTACATTAGGAGAAAACTACAGTGTTTTATTTTCTCCCAGCTAAACAACTTAGTTAATTTAAACATTAGACACATGTTATATATTTTATTTCTTAAGCATGAAACTCAATCTACAATGAATTAGAGTGACTTAAGACTAAACTTAAGAAAACTTAGAATTTTTAGTGCAGTACATTTTAAATGTGTAAACACTGGTAAGTCAAACTAGTGTAATGTGTGTTAGTCAGTAGATGATTTTTTATACATTACCACATGAACAAACCAGTAATTTCTTTTATTTCCTGAACACATGGGAACCAAAAAGAGTTCTATAGGTATCGTAATTTGTGTGGTGTTAAAGCACACATGTGGTAAGGCAAATGTATTTTCAATGTTGTAAACATGGGGAAGTAATATTTGTGCCATACAATAATACTTAGCTAACCAGTGTCTTAGAATGGTTAAGATTCATAATGCCTGAATGTGAATTGAGTATATCACATAAATTGTATGTATTTGATGAGAGCATGTTGAGACTCATGGATTTCATGTTGCTAAATCCCTGGTTAATTTCATAAGTATGCCTAATGACCACAAGAGTCTATGTCATTAAAAAGAGCATGTCTGTGTTGGTTCATGTGTGTTTCGTTATTGTTAAACAGATTTGAATGTAGCATTTGATAAAACAAATCAGTATGAATGACTATTTATCATTCCGGAAATATTATAATTTCAGATGAAGAATGAAGTTTTAATGTAATGTAATTGTGGTTACATCTGTGAATTTATTATGTGTAAAGCATAGACATATACTAATTGTCATTCCTACAGATATGATATATCTCATGAGTGATTATGGAAGGAGATATTTCATTGTGATATCAATGATGTTAAACATTTTAAGTTACCATTGGGAAATCACATAAGTATAATTACCCACTTTACATGCATGTATGAATGATGTTTGAGGAATGATTCCTGAATGATCAGCCATACATATGAATTATGTCTGAGATGAGTGAATTGATCCCGCATGCACAGATGGATAATCTGACTGCTGCATGAGGAGTGTTAGTGAGTGAAGTTATATGCTGAGAGAGAGAGAGAGAGTGAATATAGGCCAACAGTCAATATCACGATAGCCGGCAACTTTGATGTGTATTGTTATATATATCACCAGAGAACTTGTTCGGTCTAACGCATACCCGAAGTATTAATTTAGTACACTCCGACGCATGACAACCTTTCGTATAAAATATCATTCATGCTACAATCATCTGGTTTTGTGCGCTAAGCACGACACAAACAATATCATACATTACGAATGCCACAAGCATCTGGTTTTGTAACTGTCATATATTTTTGAAGGGAGTGGGAGATCACTGTAGTGCATGCCCCTTCTCTAACAAAAGATGTAGAGCCCCATCCTCTTCTATCTTCAATAACCCCAGAATATGAACCTTGAGTTATCTGCAGGCCTCGTTTTGTTAAGTATTGTCTAGGAGATATAGATTATGGCCCTGGTAAGAATGGTAATTTACTAATTGGGAATCTGCCCCTTCTCCAATGATTCTTTAGCTCTGGAGCCCCCTTTTAGTTTATCAAATCTGAGGAAAGTCAGGAGAATTTTCTCAGCCTGATTTAGATGAAGAAAACATGGATGTGGAGCAGTTGATAGGTATAGAGTCTTTTATTTCCCCCTTTAGTAAGTCATTATGAGTTAATTTATCTTTTAACAATCAAACACATAATCAATCACATTAGATTTTGACAACATGATGTACAAAGAAGTTGTCGACAGATAGGTTTGAACTTGACAAATTAACAGAAGGTCAATTCATGTTAATCATTTATTGACTGGCCCGAGCCTTCTGGTCAGTACATACATCTCTATTGTGATTTACACAAAGTAATAGAACAGTTGCACATTGGACCATTGTCCCAGACAATCAATAACAAGCATCAATATATGAATGTCAACAAGTGTTAAAACATAGTAAACATTGTGATGTTGTACATTTTAAGTATGATGATGTTGCATCAACATTTAGTTTCCTGAGATTAGGTGTGGGGTATACCAAGTAAAATGTAACCTGGTGACTGGAGGATTAGGTAAGCCAGGGTCCATTGACTAATGGATCCACGTCAGGTCTGCCCGTATAGCTCCACTGAAGGCCTCCCCATGCTCTGCTCATAGCGAAGTCATCCTCCATCTCACTTGTGGTTCATCTCCTTCTCTCGGCTTCCCTCTCTCAGGTCTGATTTAGGTGGTTAGTTTGCTGATGTGTTGGGTGGTTGTTGGTATGTAGCCACCAAGATCACTGATGAGTTTTCGCATAAATATATACAATCCTACCAATACAATCTTTTAAAAGTAGGTAAAAGAACCTAAATTCCTAAAGTAGGAACTAGTTCCCCTCCCCCTCTTTTTTTCTCTCTAAGCTAGTGTTGGGTTAATTTGGGGTGGTCAGAGTTTATCACACTGTGTACGCCTTGTATCAACTTGTTCCTGCTGTATGTAAGTCCTCATTTGACCTGGGGTCAGTGAACGTGTACAGTGAGACAATGACAAGAGTGAGAAGGTGTCAAGATGCATGTAAATAAATGACATACATTTATAACATTTCTTCTACTCAATGGTGTTCACAATGTGTATAAATAATTCTCTGTGTTTTCCCAATTAACTACTTCTTCTTCTTGTGTCTAATAACTCTCTTCCATTACCTGTTGTTGTTGTGATGTTGAGTGTTGTGTTGTGTGGTGATGAGTGGTGTTGTGTTTTAAGTTATGTTGAGTAATGAGTTAAGTTCACTTCGCGTGATGGTGTTCCGCGAAGCACAACTTTCTCATGTATTGCAGTTCTTAAGTGCTCTTATCTAATTAAATTTGACACAAATATAAATATTTATTTCGCCAAACCCTATTAATTCTATAGAGAAAGGAGAAAGGAAAGATTGATTTCACTTTCAGCTTTCCAGATCGTAAATAGGCGTAGATAAGTCTGTTTTAGAACAAGGCACTTGTTCTAGTACACGAACTGTCATTTCAGCTGTAGACAGTGATAGCATCTTTTACAATGTTTCTGGTGAAATGCACAAGATTGCTTTCGAATCATCACTTCTCACAGTTGTTTAGAATAGAATGTAATAGTGTAATGCACTTCCTAAAGTTAATAATTATCCTTAAGAATATCAGAGATGGCAGTTTCATCGAAGAGAATATTTTGCCCGGGAATGGCTTTGCGTCATTAGAATCTACAGTCGAGCATTTTTACATTTCTGAGGTTTTAATTAATAATCATACATTTCAATTGACATCACAAACATGGGTTTACGTTACTCGATACTTGATACATCGGGTTCTTAGTCTAATCAAGGGCTAACAAACGTACCTCGGATCCAGACTTTTGCTTTGTCCATTGAATTTTTGATCACACACTATTCTCACATCCGTCCATGGAGCGAGTTCAGACAAAAGTGCGCGCTTCTCAACATTTCTGATGAAATAGGGATATATGTTAATTATGCACTGGCGCGAAGGCGGGTCAGGTGGTTTTCTCATCCAATGATTTTCCGAGCTTGGTCTGATGAAATCCTTCTAAGAATCCACGTCATTTGTCACTTGTTCAGTTCCAGTTTCGATGTTATGTTTTAAGTCCCAATCTCCAATTGCGTTTGCGAAGTCAATTTATTTTAATGTTGTTTCCTCTTTTTGCGGCATTTGTTGATAAGATGAATAATGTTGGCTGCGTTATGCCACATGGCCCCACTCCAGATTGTTCTATGGTATGGAACTATGTTTCCAACATTTTCAGTTATCAAGCTGTTCCCATTTTTCCTCCCCTGTATTCTCTTCTGCATCTGATTTACCTGGTTCATCAGGCACTGGGTGTCGACTCAGGAAGTCCGCTCCCACATTCATTTTCCCAGGAACATATTCAACTTGGAACGAGTAAGGTTGAAGAAGCAGCGACCACCTCATAAGTCGGGCATTCAGAGTCTTAGATGCTGCGAGAAACATGAGTGGTTGATGGTCACATTGCACTGTGAAATGTTTGCCATATAGGTATGCTTGAAATTTCTGTACACTCCATACGAGCGCAAGACATTCTCTCTCGATAGTACTGTAATTTCTCTCTGCTGCATTCAATTTCCTGCTAGCATAGGCCACAGGGAATAGCTCTGATGTTACATCTCCCTTTCTCTGCAACAGCGTTGCCCCAATTCCTATGTTACTGGCATCGGTGCGCAGCACGAATGGTTGGTCGAGGTCTGGTAGATGTAAGACTGGATGAGCAGTTAATGCCTGCTTTAGTGCTGTGAAAGCTCTCTCACAGTCAGCTGACCAAGTGACTTTCTCTGGTTTCCCCTTTTTGGTAAGATCCGTTAAAGGTGCTGACAGAGTATTGAAGTCCTTGATGTATTTTTGATAGAATCCACATAAGGATACAAATGATCTTACATCCTTCTTTGTTTTTGGACGAGGTGCTCTCTGGAGTTTGTCCACATTTCCCTCTTGTGGAGTTATCAGTCCATGAGATATCTTATGACCTAGAAAGTCCAATTCTTGGAATCCTATCTGACACTTCTTTGGTCTAGCCGTCAGTCCAGTTTCTCTGAGGCGCCTGAACAAAAGATGCAGGGTTTCTACATGCTCTTCAAATGTTTCAGTTGCGATCAGGATGTCATCCATGAAGTGACTAATGTCTGGATGCTGTAGTGGGTCAAGTAATTTTCTCATCATACGTGTAAAGACGCTGGGAGCATTACTTAATCCGAATGGAAGAACGTTGAACTCATAGTGTCCTCCAGGCGTGCTGAAAGCTAACCATGGTCTAACTTCCGGTTTTACAGGAATCTGGTAATATCCCTTACTGAGATCAATCCTAGTAAAGTACTTAGCTCGGTTGAGTGCTGTGAAGAGTTTATTCTGATCCGGCAGAGGTTCTGCTTGGAATTCAGTTATAGCATTGAGCTGTCGATAATCGATGCACAATCTATGTTCTCCGCTTGGCTTTCTCAATAAGACGACGCTGGCACTGTAAGGTGATTCAGATGGTGAGATTATTCCTGCGGTGAGCAGCTGTTGTATTTCTTCCTCTAAAGTCTTTTGCTTTGCATAAGGAACTGGGTAAGTCTTGACTCGCACAGGCACTGGGTCATTTAACTTCATGTCAAATTCCTCCAAATCAGTTCTTCCTGGCATATCAGTAAGTACTTCTGCATATTTTGCCATAAGTTCCCTAATCTGCTTTTGCTGATCCTTTGTTAAGTTGGGATTGATTTCCACATCCTTAAAGGTCTCTTTGGCTTGCAGTTGGCACTCGACTCCCATTGTTGATCCTTCTTCGACTTCAGTAGCCACACTCATGGCCATCAGATGTGCAGGTTCGGTGGTTGAGGGTCTTTCATGATATTTCTTCAAGAGGTTTATGTGAAATACTTTCATCTTGCCTTTGACTGAAATTCTGTAGTTGGTACGTGAGATCTTCTCCGTCACTACATAAGGTCCTCTCCATCCGATTTGCAGCTTATTCTGACTGGTTGGAAGCAGCAACATCACCTTCTCTCCTACCTCTAACTCTCTATCCTTTGCCTTGCGGTTGAAGTTACGAGCAATTCTTCGTCTGGCTTGACGTAGATTGACATTCGCTTGTTTCCAACTGTGTTGTAAACGATTTTTCAACTCGGCAACATATGTTGATGCAGTCACGACTGTATCATCTGTAGTATTATCAGTCCACGTTCGAAGTAACGCCTCCAGTGGTCCTTTGATTGGTCGTCCAAACAACAGTGTGGCTGGAGCAAAACCTGTTGAGTGATGGGGTACTTCCCTGTAAGCGAATAAAGCTGCGGGTAAATACAAGTCCCAATCCTCTGTCTTCTCCTGGGCAATTTTGCGCAGGATACTAATCAATGTCCCGTTCCACCTTTCCACAAGTCCATTTGACTGAGGGTGATATGGTGAACTGAAGATATGGCGTGCATGAAAAAGTCTGAAGGTCTCTTCCATGAGTTTACCACGAAACTGTGAACCGTTGTCCGTCAAGATCCTTTGTGGGAATCCTAGACGTGTGAATATTCCTAATAATGCATCAGCGACGTGTTTGGAGTCACAGCTGGGCATAGGAACTGCTTCGGCCCACATGGTTGTTGTGTCCACAAGCGTTAATATGAATCGGTTTCGCCTCTTCGTTGCTGAGAGAGGTCCGATTATGTCTACTGCCACTTTCTCAAATGGAATTCCAGTGATTGGCGATTCACCCAACATTGCCGGTGGTGTCCGGTGTTTTGGTGATACTTTCTGACACTGTGGGCATGATTTTACAAACCGTTGTATGTCTGAGTTCATCCCTGGCCAAAAGTAGTGAGTGGTAATCCGCTGTGTAGTAGCGTTGATACCCATGTGCCCACTGAATGGTAGACTGTGACCCATTTCTAAGATCTGAGTCCTGTATTGAGTTGGTACAACAAGTTGATTAAACTCTTGTCCAGCTCGTCCTGCTTTTCTGTAAAGAAGTGCTGACTTCATGAACAGATCACCTTTACGTAGAGGTAAATGTGATTTTGGCAGTTTTCTGAAGCAGGGTTCCAAGGTGCTGTCGGCTGCTTGTGCCCTCTTCAGTTCCTCTGTTCGAGGGATTGGCGTAGTTGTTTCTGGAGTTTTTGTTGCCTGTGATCGAGTGGTCATGGTCGCCATCGCCACAGGTTGAACCGGTTCTCCTAGAACGATAAATCTACACCCGAGGATTACAGGATATATCGGATCGTCCAAGATTGCTGCCTTGATCGTCCCGGTGACATACCGCGAGGCTATGTTCACTTTTGCCACTGGAAGAGACATATTTGTTGAACTCTTCAGTGGTCCCTGCAATTCCACTATTTCCTCTGTCACCTGTTCAGGGTGAACTAAGGATGATGAAACAACACAGTCATATGATAATCCAGTATCATATAAACAGGTCGTTTGGAATCCATTTAGCAAGATGGATTCTACAACCGGAATACGAGATGATGTGTCTTGATGAGGTGTCTGTTTGGACGTTTCACCAGTGCTCACTTTTCTCTCTTTTCGGTTGGCCAAACATGCCGCTGTGTGTGGAGGTGGCTTCTTTCTGCAACTCTGAAATGTGTGACCTTTAATTTTGCAATGGGTACAGAATGGTTTGTCCTCCTTCGGCGCTGTTTGGATTGAGTGTTGAGTGTTTTTCTGGGAATTCCCCTTTTTCTTGGTGGCTACAGTGTTTTCACCCTCTTTTGGCTGTGGAGTTTTGTTTTGAGAGGGGGTGGTGTTCGAACGTCCCTTTCCTTCCATCTCCTTTTGAGATTTCTCAAATCTCTCTGCCAGGATGATTATAGTTTCCAGGCGGTCAGCCCCGTTTTGGGTTAGGAATGCCTTCATTTCGTTCTGCATTTTCCCCTTGATCTGATCAATGATAATCATTTCACGGAGTCCTTCATAATTTTCCTCAAATCCTCCCAAGCAAGTCCATCTTTGTATGTATGACTTCAGTCTTTCGACTAGCTGTGCGTAGCTCTCACCCGGTTCCTTCCTTGCGGCTTTGAACCTGAGTTTATAAGATTCGGCGTCCACTTCGAATCGGCTCAAGAGTGCCGTCTTGAGTGTTGTGTAGTTCTGTTGTTCCTCTCTAGTGAGTCTTGAGAACACTTCATACGCAGTGGATCTTAAGGCCTGCGCCAACTTCGTCGCCCATCTACTCTCTTCAAGCCCACAGCTGACAGCCATTGCCTCGAAGCGTAATAAAAATCCTTCGATGTGGTCAGTCTGTTCATTAAAGGGGTCCAGAGGAAATGACATAGCTCCTGAATTAAGTTGAGAGACGTGAGGTGGTTCTGACACTGGCGATCCTGATGAGGTTGAGGGTGTAGGACCACTCCCTTTCTCTATTCTCCGGATCTCCACTTCAATCTCCATTCTCCTCAACTCCAGTTGGTGTTGACGCTCTCTCTCCTTATCTTCCATTTCAGCCTGTAGTCGTTTCTCTTTCTCCTCCAATTCTGCCTGAAATCGTTTCTCTTTCTCCTCCAATTCTGCTTGAAACTGTTTTTCCCTCTCAGCCAATTCAGCCTGAAGCTGTTTTTCTTTCTCAGCCAATTCAGCCTGAAGCTGTTTTTCTTTGAGAGCCAATTCAGCTTGCAGTCTTTCCCTTTTGTCGAATGCATCCGAAACATAGTTAGCCAGCTCAAGGCCATCTAACCCGCATTCCCTACCTGTTTCTGTTATTTGGGCTCTAAACTTTGCAGTTTCCGCCATGTCTATATTTTATTGCTGTGCTCTGATTAACAATATAATTGCAGCTAGTCTGATCCGCGTACGCTTGTCAGTCCCTGATCTGCAAAGATACAACCGAGCATGTGCAATATTAAAAACACCCTATGTTATGTCTGTCTGTCAATGCTGGAAAAGCCAAAGGCAGTAGGCACTGAAGTAACCACAATTAATTCCTAGTAAAGAAAAGAATCTGAAATTAGACAGAGTTTTCCCAACGGATAAGATTTTCCGGTGGTTGATGAAATGCTGTTAAGTTCAGACTTCACAGGAATAGAACACCTTCTCTGGAAGAGAAGTAGTGTTGGTAGAGTAGATACACACTATATATTTCACCTGGAGCACCTCTTTCTGAAGTAGAAGCAATATATGAACATGGCTCCTTCTCCAGGAGTAAAGATCAGTCACCTATCTTATTTATCTATAAATGTCATTCATATCATGTGGCTGTCAATCAATACCCCACATGGTATCTGTTAAACATTCTAGAAAATGACAATGTTCAAAATCTAAAGATAACTGTGTTCATGTATTTTTAGGTGATTGTTTATAGGTTAATATATGGGAACCATCCAGGACGTAGACCGCAATATGTCATATATTTTTGAAGGGAGTGGGAGATCACTGTAGTGCATGCCCCTTCTCTAACAAAAGATGTAGAGCCCCATCCTCTTCTATCTTCAATAACCCCAGAATATGAACCTTGAGTTATCTGCAGGCCTCGTTTTGTTAAGTATTGTCTAGGAGATATAGATTATGGCCCTGGTAAGAATGGTAATTTACTAATTGTGAATCTGCCCCTTCTCCAATGATTCTGATAGCTCTGGAGCCCCCTTTTAGTTTATCAAATCTGAGGAAAGTCAGGAGAATTTTCTCAGCCTGATTTAGATGAAGAAAACATGGATGTGGAGCAGTTGATAGGTATAGAGTCTTTTATTTCCCCCTTTAGTAAGTCATTATGAGTTAATTTATCTTTTAACAATCAAACACATAATCAATCACATTAGATTTTGACAACATGATGTACAAAGAAGTTGTCGACAGATAGGTTTGAACTTGACAAATTAACAGAAGGTCAATTCATGTTAATCATTTATTGACTGGCCCGAGCCTTCTGGTCAGTACATACATCTCTATTGTGATTTACACAAAGTAATAGAACAGTTGCACATTGGACCATTGTCCCAGACAATCAATAACAAGCATCAATATATGAATGTCAACAAGTGTTAAAACATAGTAAACATTGTGATGTTGTACATTTTAAGTATGATGATGTTGCATCAGCATTTAGTTTCCTGAGATTAGGTGTGGGGTATACCAAGTAAAATGTAACCTGGTGACTGGAGGATTAGGTAAGCCAGGGTC
Organism: Cepaea nemoralis; assembly: GCA_014155875.1. Classification (NCBI taxonomy): domain Eukaryota; kingdom Metazoa; phylum Mollusca; class Gastropoda; order Stylommatophora; family Helicidae; genus Cepaea; species Cepaea nemoralis. Next base: position 80,477 of record JACEFZ010005989.1, on the reverse strand, counting down.
CATTGACTGATGGATCCACGTCAGGTCTGCCCGTATAGCTCCACTGAAGGCCTCCCCATGCTCTGCTCATAGCGAAGTCATCCTCCATCTCACTTGTGGTTCATCTCCTTCTCTCGGCTTCCCTCTCTCAGGTCTGATTTAGGTGGTTAGTTTGCTGATGTGTTGGGTGGTTGTTGGTATGTAGCCACCAAGATCACTGATGAGTATTCGCATAAATATATACAATCCTACCAATACAATCTTTTAAAAGTAGGTAAAAGAACCTAAATTCCCAAAGTAGGAACTAGTTCCCCTCCCCCTCATTTTTTCTCTCTAAGCTAGTGTTGGGTTAATTTGGGGTGGTCAGAGTTTATCACACTGTGTACGCCTTGTATCAACTTGTTCCTGCTGTATGTAAGTCCTCATTTGACCTGGGGTCAGTGAACGTGTACAGTGAGACAATGACAAGAGTGAGAAGGTGTCAAGATGCATGTAAATAAATGACATACATTTATAACATTTCTTCTACTCAATGGTGTTCACAATGTGTATAAATAATTCTCTGTGTTTTCCCAATTAACTACTTCTTCTTCTTGTGTCTAATAACTCTCTTCCATTACCTGTTGTTGTTGTGATGTTGAGTGTTGTGTTGTGTGGTGATGAGTGGTGTTGTGTTTTAAGTTATGTTGAGTAATGAGTTAAGTTCACTTCGCGTGATGGTGTTCCGCGAAGCACAACTTTCTCATGTATTGCAGTTCTTAAGTGCTCTTATCTAATTAAATTTGACACAAATATAAATATTTATTTCGCCAAACCCTATTAATTCTATAGAGAAAGGAGAAAGGAAAGATTGATTTCACTTTCAGCTTTCCAGATCGTAAATAGGCGTAGATAAGTCTGTTTTAGAACAAGGCACTTGTTCTAGTACACGAACTGTCATTTCAGCTGTAGACAGTGATAGCATCTTTTACAATGTTTCTGGTGAAATGCACAAGATTGCTTTCGAATCATCACTTCTCACAGTTGTTTAGAATAGAATGTAATAGTGTAATGCACTTCCTAAAGTTAATAATTATCCTTAAGAATATCAGAGATGGCAGTTTCATCGAAGAGAATATTTTGCCCGGGAATGGCTTTGCGTCATTAGAATCTACAGTCGAGCATTTTTACATTTCTGAGGTTTTAATTAATAATCATACATTTCAATTGACATCACAAACATGGGTTTACGTTACTCGATACTTGATACATCGGGTTCTTAGTCTAATCAAGGGCTAACAAACGTACCTCGGATCCAGACTTTTGCTTTGTCCATTGAATTTTTGATCACACACTATTCTCACATCCGTCCATGGAGCGAGTTCAGACAAAAGTGCGCGCTTCTCAACATTTCTGATGAAATAGGGATATATGTTAATTATGCACTGGCGCGAAGGCGGGTCAGGTGGTTTTCTCATCCAATGATTTTCCGAGCTTGGTCTGATGAAATCCTTCTAAGAATCCACGTCATTTGTCACTTGTTCAGTTCCAGTTTCGATGTTAAGTTTTAAGTCCCAATCTCCAATTGCGTTTGCGAAGTCAATTTATTTTAATGTTGTTTCCTCTTTTTGCGGCATTTGTTGATAAGATGAATAATGTTGGCTGCGTTATGCCACAGTAACTTAAGCGAAATCCCACTTTGTCGTTCATGTCACTCCTGTTAACACATGTGGTCTAGTGTAATGATAATAATGTACTGCAATGATGATGATGATGATGACTGTAATGTAATGATAACACTGTAATAATGATAATAATGATAATTATAGAATGATGTAATGATTACATTAATGTCATATAATGATAATGAATGTAATGACAATGATATAAGGAAACCATGGTGATGTACTTATGTTGTTTATAAGCAACTACTTATTACAATGGGAAATGATTTAAAACCCATTAATGTATGAGACTCCTTTTCTTGAATAAGAAAAAAAGATGTAAAGAACTAAACTAGGTACAGGAGAGGATTGTAAACATAGTTGCCAAATCCCAAATCAATCAAGGTATTACTTAACCTGGAACCACGAGGACAGGCATAGGTTAAGAGGAAACTGCACATCTGCTAGCCTAATCCCTGAACTCCATGTAATAGAAGATTGAATAGAGGACAACCATTATAGGTCGATATCTATTAGAGAGCACCACGACTCCTTTCTCTCCACTATTATTGTTCTCTAGGAACAAAATTCCTTTTATTGATTTCACTTGTGTTCTTAGGCTGTTACAACATTTCATTTCTAATGTCATATTGATGATATCATTAGATGCATGTGATTGATGGAATTTCAGGTAGTGGTCCTACTCATGTAGATCCAGACATGACTTTGTGAAGATTTAATGCAGCACATGTTGAGTGAGCACATTGTTGAGTGATGCCCTTGAAAGAGTATCACAGAAACTTATCCACCTGCAAGTTCATTTGTCCCATAAGAAGAGGTAATCTTTATTTAAACATTTACCTGCCACACATGGAAAGAAAACCAAGAGCCAACTTACAATGTTATACTCAGAACTGGAACACTAACACTACAGAACATACAACAATTAATTGATAGCCAGAGGAATTCCCAAAGCTAGAAGTGGAGAACCCTAGTGTAGACAGTTCTCCCCCCCCCCCCCCCCCACCCACATTATTCATGCCAGTAGAAGAGGAGCAGCACATGCCAATGGATATATATATATATATATATATATATATATATCTGTGATAGTACACCTTAAATTAGCACTGTAAGAAGAAGGCAATACCATCATGTAACGTTATCAATTAGGCATATTCTCAAACAAGTGAATCGGTACAATTATTTCGGAACGGTTTTACCAACTGATGGGAGATGCCTTGAAGAAATTAGAAAAAGACTTGCCATGGCGAAGGCAGCCTTTTGCGAGATGAATTACATACTCACCAATAGCAATATGTCATTTGCAACGATAATAAGAATATATATATCGTAGTAAAAATACATAATAAATATATAGTAGTTATTGGCACCTTTCCGTCTTGACAGACGATAGTTTGGTACATTGTGTTTCAAAAAGGCTTAATAACTACGACCCATGGCGGTGGCGAGTGTGGCTGGTAACGCCAATTCTTGCTGCAAATGTTTGCTCACAGTAGATGCAAGTGAAAACATGGTCATTTCCACCATTTTGCACCATCTTACGTCTCTCACGCTCTGTGTGTGCTTTATCTGCAATCATTTTCTCCTTTGTCTTTATTACATTTCTGATAGTTGCCCTCCATGCAACACGTTCAGCGGCGACTTGCTCCCAATGTGCATTATCAATGCCTGTATCAATCATGTCCCGCTTACACACATCTTTGTATCGTATTAGAGGCCGACCCTGAGATCTCCTACCCGTCTGTAATTCACCAAAAAAGATTTCTTTCGGTATTCTACCATCATACATCCTCCTAACAATTCCTATCCATCAAAGTCTACGAAGAATGAGCATGGAATTCACCGTCACACAACCTGATCTTTCCAATACTTCAGTATTTGTGATTTTGTCTTGCCACTTAATACCAAGTATTCTTCGCAGACACCGCATATGAAAGCTGTTTAAACGTTTCTCTTGGCGTGATTAAGTTGTCCAGGTTTCACTGCCATAAAGAAGAGTACTAAGGACACAGGCTTGGTAGACGGGGACTTTTGTTTTGGCAGTAAGCTTCCTGTTCTCCCAGACTCTTTTTGCTAACATGTTCATTGTTGTTGCTGCCTTGGCAATCCTGATGTTGATTTCCTGATCGAGGGATAATTTGCTATTTACCTCTGATCCTAGATATGTAAAATGGTCTACTATCTCCAGTTCGGCGTCGTCAATAAAGATTGATGGTACACCATGTGCACCTTGTGACATAATCTGTGTCTTCGTTTTGCTAATTGTTAAACCAAATTCAGAACAAGCATTGGAAAATGAAGATAGTAGATGTTGTAATTCTTATTCAGAGTGGATCGTAATCGCAGCATCATCCGCAAAAAGCAAATCTCTGATTAGTACCCTCCTAATTTTGGTCTTGGCCTTCAATCTCTGAGCATTGTAGAGGCCAATATCTGAGCGTGAGTGAATGTATATACCGTCATCCTGATCACGAAAGGCATATTTCAGTAGAAGTGAAAAGTATATCCCAAAGAGGGTGAGGGATACTACACAACCTTGATTAACTCCACTCTTGATTTCAAACTCTTCTGAAGTTGAGCCATCAAACTTGATTATACCCTTCATGCGTGTGTGGAACGATTCCACAATGGATAGAAGAGTTGGTGGGTAGCCAATCTTCTTTAGTGCTTTGAACAGACCCTCACGACTGACCAAATCGAATGCCTTTGTGAGGTCGAAGAAGACAATAAACAGTGGCTGATTATGTTCCCGGCATTTTTCTTGCATCTGTCGCAATGAGAATATCATATAAATGGTAGACCGGTTCTGACGGAAGCTGCACTGTGATTCGGGGTAGACGTGATCTCCCAGGACTTGAAGTCTGCACAGAACAATTCTGGCAAATACTTTCCCAACAATACACAGTAGAGAGTTAACCCTATAGTTGTTACAGTCACTTCGATCGCCCTTGTTTTTGTACAGCGTTATGATGTTTGAATCTTTGAAATCCCGTGGTACTTGTCCTTCTCGTCAGCATAGTTCTATTTGCTGTAGAGTGGGTGTGTCTTGCCCACTCCTGATAACCTCTATTGGAATCCCATCCTTACCTGGAGCCTTGCCAGATGCAAGTTCATTTATAGCACACTTAACTTCTGTTATGATGGGAAGTGTGTCCAGGTGGTCAAGAGTTGATAGAGCCTCTATGGCGTTGAGGGCATCATCCGCAAGCTTGGTCTCACTTGAGTAAAGCTCTAAATAGTGCTCTATCCATCTATCCATCTGCTGTTTCGTATCAGTGATGATTTCTCCAGTCAAGGTTTTCAGCGGTGCACTTCTTTTGATCATTGGACCACAAGCTTTCTTTATCCCTTCATACAAGCTTCAGATGTTTCCCTTATCACTTGCGATTTGAATGGACTCACATAACTTGATCCAATAGTCATTCGCACACTGCCTGGCAGCCTTTTGCACATCCTTCCATGCTTGCTTCAGCTCACTCAGAGTGTTACGCGTTGGTCTTTCCTTGTTTCTTAAGAGAGCTATCTTCTTTTTATCAATCAAGACTGCAGTATCTGGCTGTTTGCCGTAAACCGGTCCTGCCTCTTATGATCCACAGTGCCGTAAAACCCTACCGCTGTTTTATAAATAGTTTCCTTAAGTTTACTCCATTTATCATTTACTATACAATTTTCTAATGTATCAGTGAAAGCGTCTTCAAGTTGCTGTTGAAATTCAAAGCACTTTCCAGGATCGTGAGTGTTAATAATATTAATTCTGGGGCTAGATTTGTGTTTAGCTGTGTAGATTCTCTTTGGTCTCAGTCTAACCCTTGCAACAACCAAAGAATGATCTGTATCACAGTCAGCACTGTGGTAACTTCGAGTTAATGATGTATGGTTCAGATGTTGTCTCCGTGTGATAATGAAGTCGAGCTGATGCCAATGACCGGATACTTGATGTTTCCATGTGACCTTATGCAACTCTTTTGTTTTAAAAAAGGAGTTTGTAATATATAAGTCATTTCTAGTGCAATGCTCCAGCAGCCTTTGCCCATTATCATTCATGCGACTGATGTTATATTTTACAAGGCACACTGGCCATGAACTCGAGTCTTTGCCCACACGAGCATTGAAATCACCGAGTATATAAATGTAGTCGGATTTTGGAACAGCTTTGATCACAGAGTCTAGCTGCTCATAGAACGTATCCTTCACATCATCAGAGGAAGCGAGTGTCTTTGCATATGCAGTGATAAAGATTGCAAATTCACAAGAGGTTGCCAAGCGCAGGGATAATAATCTTTCATTACCTCCATCTGGGATATCAATCATTTCCAGTAGCGAATTCTTCACTGCTAAGCCCACACCATGTTGCCTTTTTTCTGCCTGCCCTCTACCCTTCCAAAAAAGGTGTAATTGTTTTCCCTGAGTGATCCCTCCTCAGCGAGGCGAGTCTCCTGCAGGCCAGCAATATCAGTGTTAAGACGATTGAGTTCAGCATCAATCACAGCCGTTTTTCTCACATCGTCAATATTTGTCAAGTCAGTGGAAAATTATGGACACATGGTTCTTACGTTCCAGGTTGCAAACCGTAGCTTGAGGTGTCTATTATTCTTCTTATTAGTATCTGGTGCATTGGTTTTACAGCCTGCGATTCAGATTTTGTCCTAGCCCCAAGCACCCATTGAAGCAGGCAGGCTGTGGCGGATCAGCACCCAATTGGCCGGGGGCTGCACAGCTTGAGGCGGGCGGTAGCTGATCAGTGACACCTGTAGGTGTCTCCCACCATCAGAGGCAACGCGTGGCGCCCCATGTCTACGCCAACTGACAAGGACTTATAACCCGTAACAGTTGCCTCTCGCTTTGATTCCGAGACCGGTTACGACCACGGATGGAGTTATTGCCTCTCCATAGCACAAAGCCTGGGCTAAAATAAAGAAACCACGTGTAGCCCATGCAGCATGATCCCTCTCTCGGCCTGCCTAGTTCACTCCAGAAGAAAGTTTACACCTATACATCTGGAACAAGACAAGCTGCAGAAGCTGCCGGATCAGCAAAGCAATGCTCTAACTGTCCGCCTGTCGGAGCTTCGATCCCAGACAAGCTGTCAACAAAGGCTTAGGGTCTGGTCTGCCCTGCCATGACTATTTTGTTTTTGGGTTGCATTTCCTCGCACCAGGATAAGTCTTTCATCCTCCCAATTGCGCTCTTCCGAACGAAGCCGTTGGCATAATGTGGGGTGTCGGGTTTGGTAAGCGCCGCCCAACATTCGGCGCTGATAGAAAGCAGGTATTACCGTCTACTGTCATACGGTAGCTCAGTCATATTCATATCTGACTAAGACCTGACTCCCATATATAGTAGTAATGTATGTGCAAATGGGGTATGAAATCTGGTGCAATACGTCATAGATTACATCAATTTTTACTATATGAAGAGTATAGCGCCAGATTGAAAACAGACCTCAGTTTTGAAATTTCGGCGGGTATATTCATGGTTCTAGTTGTCACTTCCGGTGTCACTTCCAGTTGACTTCCGGTCCATGGGTACACTCTACCCAGGTGCTCTATTCCGTGCCCGGTCTGAGTTGCGCCGGTTCTCGCCGGTTCACTTCGACGTCCGGCCCTGTTCGCGCCGAGGTCCTTTCCGGTCAGCCCCACACAACCCCGGTGTCCGCCCCACACCACCCCGGTGTCCGCCCCACACCGCCCCACGTCACCGAGCGTGGATATGAAACCCTTCGCTGAGGAGACCGAGGTAAATATGACAGATTGGACAAAAAATGTTTTGGACCTTCACTCGAGTTACCTCGAGTATCCAGACTTGGATGCATCAATAAACTTCAGGATGATAGTTAATTAGGCAGGTGTCCATAGTACACATGTACCAACTTTAAGCAAGTGGCGAAAATCTGGTTTAAAAATACTAGACATACATTATTATTCATTTTTAAATACTAATCACGTATTAAATGTCTATATTGTTAGTATGTATATCAGCGATTATTAATGTGAATATAAAACTATAACTCTCAATTAATATAAGTAATAACTTGCTAAGATAATCATAACACATTCGTAATAAATTAAAACCCCATAGTTATATCCCCTTAATAATCAAAATAAAATTAAGCCAAGGGGAGATGATTCGTGTCTCTTGACTCAACCAGAAGTAATTGTCCCCCTTCATTGCACTGTAGCAAATGGTACTTCCGACAGGTAAATATCATCCAGGAGTCATTTCTTTCCGTCTTTCTGTCTTTTCTGTAAGTCTCTATCCGTAAAACATTCCTTTATTTTCCAACACCGGCCAGCTCTGATCATTACCGGAGATAAACACGCACAGAAAAGAGGACTGACACCAGCGCTGGCCTTCAATGGTTTATGTGTGTGTGTGTGTGTGTGTGTGTGTGTGTGTGTGTGTGTGTGTGTGTGTGTGTGTGTGTGTGTGTGTATATATATATAACCTCTGAGACCTCGCGACCATGAGCACGTTACGAGTGGTAGCCAGACCCTGAACACCATGAAACCTGACTTAGTAGCGTTTAGCCATGTTTCACAGATGAGGGTTCGTACACGCCTGAACCATAGGATGCGTACAGCTGGCAATCGCAAGTGTCTGGACTTGTGTAAGCGTGTACTACCGTCAGACTCTCCCCCTGACTCGTGCGGATTCCGCTACCAACGGGAATAGGCTGGCCGGAGATATTGCTCGTCTGCTGCGAGCAAATCTCCCCTCCTGCCACTGAGCGTATCACGCGGCCAGCGAGAATAGGCCCGCTGGAGATGTTGCTTGTCTGTTGTGAACAAATCTCTATTTACTGAAAAAGTAAGGAAACGATAAAATTATATATATAGGAGTGCTACATAGAATCTGTGCTTTTGTATGGATGTGAAGGGTGGACAATGAATAGACAAGCTGAAAAACATCTGATGACTTTGGAAAGGTGGTTTAGGAGGAAACTGCAAAACAATACCATGGACAGACAGAAAAACCAATGACCACGTTATACAAGAAGCGAATGAAAATCTTAAACTGATTAGAGAAATTATATGCAGACAGTCACAATTTTCTGGGCACGATATGAGAAGAAATACATTAGTTAACTTGGTGACAACTGGCAAGATTAAGGGGAAGAGAACAAGGGGAGGGCAGAAATGTAAATACCTGGATAGCTCACGTTGTATGGTCAAGACTGGAACACTGAGCTGATAGATGAGTTGCGTAATCAAGTGAGATGGCAAATCATAACTGATCTCTCTTACTGACATGGCACATGATGATGATGAGAGGTTAGAGTATCAACCTTAGACCCTGAAGGTACTGGATTCGATCCCTGCCTAAGGTTAGGATTTATTCCAACAACAATTGCTATCTAATAATATCACACGCCCACCTGATCTCTCGAGTAGAGAGATCAGATACATAGAGTACTCAAATAAGGGCTAAAACAGATCCCTCGCGTCCTGCACATTCATTGCAGTCCACGTGCTGAACATACCGTGTACTCCACGTGCTGTACATTCATTGTAGTCCACGTGCTGTACATTCATTGTAGTCCACGAGCTGTACATTCATTGTAGTCCACGAGCTGTACATTCATTGTAGTCCACCTATTGTACATTCATTGTAGTCCACCTATTGTACATTCATTGTAGTCCACCTATTGTACATTCATTGTAGTCCACCAGCTGTACATTCATTGTAGTCCACGTGCTGTACGTTCATTGTAGTCCACCTGATGTACATTCATTGTAGTCCACCTGCTGTACATTCATTGTAGTCCACCTGTTGTACATTCATAATAGCCCATGTGTTGTACATTCATTGTAGTCCACCTGTTGTACATTTATTGTAGTCCACTTGTTGTACATTCATTGTAGTCCAAGTGTTGTACATTCATGGTAGTCCATGTGCTGTACATTCATGGTAGTCCACCTGTTGTACATTCATTGAACTCCACGTACTGTACATTCATTGTAGTATATGTGCTGTACATTCATTGTAGTCTATGTGCTGTACATTCTTTGTAGTCTATGTGCTGTACATTCTTCGTAGTCTATGTGCTAAACATTCTTTGTAGTCTATGTGCTGTACATTCTTTGTAGTCTATGTGCTGTACATTCTTCGTAGTCTATGTGCTAAACATTCTTTGTAGTATATGTGCTGTACATTCATTGCATTCCACGTGCTGGACATTCTTTGTAGTCTATGTGCTGTAAATTCATTGTAGTCAACGTGCTGTACATTCATTGTAGTCCACGTGATGTACATTCATTGCGGTACATTAATTGCTTTACATTCATTGCAGTCCACGCGCTGTACATTCATTGCTGTACATTCATTGCAGTCCACGTGCTGTATATTCATTGATGTACATTCATTGCAGTCCACGTGGTGTACATTCATTGATGTACATTCATTGCAGTCCACGTGCTGTACATTCATTGCTGTATATTCATTGCTGTACATTCATTGCTGTACATTCATTGCTGTAAATTCATTGCTGTACATTCATTGCAGTCCACGTGCTGTACAATCATTGCAGTTCACGTGCTGTACAACCATTGCAGTCCACCTGCTGTACAATCATTGCAGTCCACCTGCTGTACATTGATTGCTGTACATTCATTGCTGTACATACAATGCTGTACATTCATTGCTGTAAATACAATGATGTACATATATTGCTGTACATTCATTGCTGTACATTCATTGCTGTACATTCATTGCTGTACATTCATTGCTGTACATACATTGCTGTACATTCATTGCTGTACATTCATTGCTGTACATTCATTGATGTACATTCATTGCTGTACATTCATTGCTGTACATTCATTGCTGTACAATCATTGCAGTCCACGTGCTGTACAATCATTGCAGTCCACCTGCTGTACATTCATTGTAGTCCACCTGTTGTACATTAATTGCTGTACTTTCATTGATGTACATTCATTGCTGTACATTCATTTCTGTACAATCAATGCAGTCCACGTGCTGTACATTCATTGCTGTCCACCTGCTGTACATTCATTTTAGTCCACCTGTTGTACATTCATTGCTGTACATTCATTGCTGTACATTCATTGCTGTACAATCATTGCAGTACACGTGATGTACATTCATTGCTGTACAATCATTGCAGTCCACGTGTTGTACATTCATTGCCGTCTACCTGCTGTACATTCATTGTAGTCCACCTGTTGTACATTCATTGCTGTACATTCATTGCTGTACATACAATGCTGTACATTCATTGCTGTAAATACAATGATGTACATATATTGCTGTACATTCATTGCTGTACATTCATTGCTGTACATTCATTGCTGTACATACATTGCTGTACATTCATTGCTGTACATTCATTGCTGTACATTCATTGTTGTACATTCATTGATGTACATACATTGCTGTACATTCATTGCTGTACATTCATTGATGTACATTCATTGCTGTACATTCATTGCTGTACATTCATTGCTGTACATTCATTGCTGTACATTCATTGCTTCATTGCTATACATACATTGCTGTACATTCATTGCTGTACATTCATTGCTGTACATTCATTGCTGTACATTCATTGCTGTACATTCATTGCTTCATTGCTATACATACATTGCTGTACATTCATTGCTGTACATTCATTGCTGTACATTCATTGCTGTACATTCATTGCTGTACATTCATTGCTGTACATTCATTGCTGTACATTCATTGTTGTACATACATTGCTGTACATTCATTGCTGTACATTCATTGCTGTACATTCATTGCTGTACATACATTGCTGTACATTCATTGCTGTACATTCATTGATGTACATTCATTGCTGTACATTCATTGCTGTACATTCATTGCTGTACAATCATTGCAGTCCATGTGCTATACAATCATTGCAGTCCACCTGCTGTACATTCATTGTAGTCCACCTGTTGTACATTCATTGCTGTACATTCATTGATGTACATTCATTGCTGTACATCCATTTCTGTACAATCAATGCAGTCCACGTGCTGTACATTCATTGCTGTCCACCTGCTGTACATTCATTTTAGTCCACCTGTTGTACATTCATTGCTGTACATTCATTGCTGTACATTCATTGCTGTACAATCATTGCAGTACACGTGCTGTACATTCATTGCCGTCTACCTGTTGTACATTCATTGTAGTCCACCTGTTGTACATTCATTGCTGTAAATTCATTGCTGTACATTCATTGCAGTACTATCATTGCAGTCCACGTGCTGTACATTCATTGCAGCCCACCTGAAGTACTTTCATTGCAGTCCACGTTCTATACAGTGATGGCAACTGGTTTGGTCTGTTTGGCAAGGACGTTTTTACATGACTCATATTACTTAACATCCACATGTGTGCATCTGACATCATATTGTATTGTATTATTGTCATCATGAGTAATATGGGTAAGCAGATAACTTAGACGCATTGATTTTTAATGTTTACAACAGCTTTTATTGTAAGACATCATCTATGATCACCTTCACTTATTGATTAATATAAATAAATTAAAACGATTTCAAATTAATGTGACAGTGGGGCAATGGTCATATTTCTTCACATACCAACAATATATTTCTAGTTCGTGGCTTACATTGTGTGTGTTTGTTTTTAGCTTTTGTTTTGTTTTAACAAAAAACGACCTTATACGTAAAATTCTTGACTGTGGTAGACGTTGACAAGAACTAGTAACAGTGTACAGTAACATGCTAGCCCCTAGTATAATAATGTGTGCGTCAGAGTTCTACGATTCATGCAAAGAACTCCTATCTTTTGTATAGGACAGTTGCAATCTAGTTCACGATATGTGGACCGACCTACATATCCAAATCCGTATGCATGAAACCATCGTAGTTAACCCCATTGTATCCATACTCTAAATATAAGGTTGCAATCAAAGGTGGCCTTTTCTTTAATTCCCCATAACTTCATACAGTGGACACTGATGAACAAACCAGGTAAGGGGATGAGTCTGTCACGGAACGCCTGCATGTCTGTCCTTTAGGCATTTAGTCGTACCGGGAATCTCCCGGCTAACTTTAGCTACGGGAGTTCCCCGGGTCGGAAACCCCTCCGGGGAGGTTCTGGTTGCCTCTAGAAACTGTGTTCGTGCACATTTCTGGAGATTTTAGAAAGACCCGCTCATGGGGATTTAGATTTTCTCGTGAGGCAAAGATGTCAGCGGGGGGTAGACCACTCGCTCTTTTTGCAGTCATTATGTGGTGAGCTGTTGTAAGCAGAGGACCGATTCTGTTTATGTGTACCCTGCCCGAGTGTCTTTATAGCTTTTACAATAAAAAGCTCGACATAGAAGAGAAGATGGTTTCATTTGTGTGTGCACTGCAGACTGTCTATACAGCCTTTGAAGTACCTTTTATATTGTCATGTAGTGTGTTTCATGTAGTTTTGGGTCAGTGTCATGTGGCAAATGACAGTGATGCAGGCAATTGATGAGTTAGCGCATCAAAGAAGAAGATAAAAAGTGGCACAAATGGTGAACATTGTGACACCAACATTGAACGCAATTTAGACGTCATGATACGACGTCACCTAACGCCATAACGGCTCAAGCATTAGTTGTGTTCCAGCTTACGAGGTGATAGGATGTGTTTTCACAACCAGTCTCGGGATTCAAACCGTTCCTAATTCATAAGTCACCAAAGGCAGCATTGGCCGTTGGAGTTCGATTATGGTGAGCTCCGGTTGAAGGTAGGCGAGTATATTTGATTTGCATTATAAAGACACTAGGCGGCTGGCCCTGTTCCCAACACTCTCTCTGGTCTGTGGAGATGATTTCTGATTGAAGAGCGGGAGTGCATGGAGAGCGAGAATGACTGGAGTCTGCATCAATCCCACACTCATCACCGTAGTCTGAGATCAGCTGTAGTAAATACATTGCAGTTCACTCCATCAGCATATTCGTTGAGTCGTTGTTTTGGAGTTCAGATGGTTACCCTGTCCTGTATCAGAATGCCTCAATATATGCTGTCTTGTACCATGATGCCCAGAGCCACATAGATCTTGAGGTGAGCTTGCTGCATTATAGAGCCTGAACTCGTATCATTGTAGAGAGGAAGCAACGTTACCTCATGACATGGGAGCGTCGTCCGAAGAGATTTGAACCATTGGTTTTGACATGAGAGCGTCGTCCAAAGAGATTAGAACCAGTACCTCTTGACATGGGAGCGGTCATATTCTCATTCTGATAAAGAAACACATTCATGAACACACAACTTATCTGTAAATGTGAGGATCATGCCGATCAATAGCTGGTGATCAAGTGGCGCATCCTCGTTTGTTCAATTGTCTTGTAATCTTGTCAATGATTAACTGCACTGTCATTGTCTGCTAGAGACCGTTTTCTTGATGCAGGAGAGAACATCTGTGCTATAATTGATTATCTGAGGCCGCATATTGACATTATCACTCTAATTGTTGGCCCAGATGGAGAACACTTGCTCGCATGGGATTATACTCATTCTAGGAGCAAGATTGAAAGTCTAATTGAACTATATTTGGAAAAAACTATCAATTACCATTTTGGGATCAAAAATAGATGTCACTATACATAGGAGACACACTTGATACGGAAGATGTTTAATAACTGATTGATATCAAGATCTGCAAAGTCAGTGATTGTCGGATCTTCATTAGGTCACCTTCTCTGGTTGATTGTGTCGTGTATACCAACAACATTTCGTCACAGTGACATATGTTCTACGGAAATCGAATTTTTGTTTTTTCCAGTGCTATTCAGGTGTACGAGATAATCAACGCCTCGCTGAGGCTGTATCAACACAGTGGTTATCTTAGTGCATATCGACAGAGCATTACAAAATATTGCTAAACCTGATAGCTACATTGAGTAGCAAATAACACTCACATCAGTCAGGCTCCTTCTAGGGCTGATCACAGGCATCGTGCCTAGGGTGTTATTCTCGTAAATTGTTTAACTTAAGACAGCTCAATGTGTTAAACTTGTACGGAAACTTGATGAATTAACGCCCAAGTACAACGAAATTGACACAGTGATGTCATTTATGAAGGTACGCAGACCTTGGATTTCAGGAACGTACATATAAACTCATCAGATTCGTGCTTACGGAGTAACATCGAACAAAATTATTTATCAAATCGATTGGATTGCACAATTATTGAAGAGTATTTCTACACCATTATTACGAACATAATCATTTATCAAATCGATTGGATTGGACAACTATTAAAGATTATTTCTACACAATTATTACAAACATAATCATCTATCAGATCGATTGGATTGGTCTACTATCAAACTATTGGAAAATGTTTGCTGATTCTTGAGCTGAGTATTATATTTGTTTGTGGTTTGTCAGTAATTAGTTATAGTCAGAATACTGTAATTTTGCACGCATTTATTTTGTCTTTATTATCGTAACCGTGATGACGTCATAGGCGCGATACACAATTTTGTGCTATTTTGTGCTATGAATTCTTATTCGCGGTGCATTATTGATTTGTTACATAATGATAGGATTTCTTTGATAAATGCTTGAATCTAAAGAACTTTAACTCTGTCTATACTGTAACTGCTGAGTTATAGGTCGTGTCTATTATAAAATTATTTGTCATTTTTCAGTATTAATGTATCTAATTGTAATTTATTAATTATTTCTTTCGGCTTTCTTCGATTTTATCTGTCGATTTTAATACTTATAAGCCATGTCTATGGTTTGGTAAATTACTTTTTTTTCTTTTCTTTATTTCTCACTTTGCTTATTATTATTGAATATTGTAGAAACATAAAGACATGTCATCATTACAGGATTTTGTTGCAATTGGGAAAGATGCAGGTTTGACAGGAGCAGATCTTATATCGTGGTCGGAGAAACAATTTACAGATTTTCAAGCTCACGAAAGGAACGAAAGAGTTGCGATAAGACAATTGGAAAAGGATCGACTAGATGAACAAGAGAGACAAAGATTATTTGAGAGGGAAAAAATGGCTATGGAAAATGATAGAATTGCAGCTCAAATTGCAGCAGATAAAGAGAGGATAGCCGCAGAAAATGATAGAATTGCAGCTCAAATTGCAGCAGATAAAGAGAGGATAGCCGCAGAGATTGACAGAATTGCAGCTCAATTGGTTGCTGATAAGGAAAGGATGGCATTGCAGATAGCTGCAGATAAGGAAAAACTAGATAGAGAAGCACAATTAAGAGAAAAAGAGATGGCTTTTAACCTTGAGAAATTGAATACAGAAAAGCTTCTGAAGGAAAAAGAATTGGAGAATAACTTCAAAATTAAACAGTACGAGAAGGACAAGGATGAACAGATTGCTAGGAACAAAGTGGAGGCACAGTCCACAGATGCCATTAAGTAATATAATGGGGTGATAAAGACATACTCCAACTCTGATTCCGTCTCTGCATGGCTAACTAATTTTGAGCTAATCTTGAGACACTATGGAGTTGCAGAGACCGAATGGGCAGTTTTGCTACATAGGCACTTAAGTGGTGAACCTTTGCAGGTTGTAGAACTAATCCCAGATGAGTTACGTAGTGATTACTCATACATTCGAAAGAGACTGCTATCTAATTTTTGTCTTGACGAATTTGGCCTTCGTGCATCATTCAAAATTCTTATTCCTAAAGCAGGACAGACGTTCCTTGACTTCTCCTCTTTAACTCAATTGACATTCGATAAATGGGCTCGATCAGCCAATGTTAATGATGACTACAAGAAGCTACGTGACTTGATTGTTAGAGACAAACTGATCTCGGCGGTTCCTCCGTCTATGTCTACCTTTCTTATTGAACAGAAATGTTCGAGTATACAGCAGATGGATGAGAAAGGAGAGTCTTTCTTCGACGCCCACAAAGACATATTTAATAATAGTTTTTCCCCATTGGTAGAGACAAACGCATGTGACAGATTCCCTCATAAATCAAGGATGCAGGGATACAAAACACAACAACAGTCTGGTGGACAACATCAAAGGAGGGAAAAACAACAACAACCAAAGTATCAACCTTATGTTAAACACGAGAAAAAGGGTGTGTGGACAACTTGCAAATACTGTGGTTTCACCCACGGCTCAAATCAAATGTGTGACAAACATCCGCAGTTTGACAGTTACATAAAGAAATTAGCACTTAGAAATAGAGACAGATTTAACACCTATCAAAGACAAACACAATGCTTTAAATGTAAAAGTTTTGGACATATGTTTTCATCTTGTCCGTTAAGACAACTGTATAAAGAAGCAAACATAGGGATGCTAACATCTAGTAGTGACAGCGACTCGGACGGGACTAGTCATGCAAATACGGTAGAGGTGGAATATTCTCCCATCGACCCAACGTGTGATACCTGCCAGATCTTTCATAAAGAGGGCAACTTGACGTGCGGTCATAAAATACACGTGCAGGAGACTAATGCGGTCCAAATTACCAATGGATCACTGGTCGTACAACACGCCATAGTGAATGGAAAGAAATGTAGCTTAGTACGCGATTCCGGGTCGAGTATAGTGGGAATACATAAAAAGCTGATTAATGAAACCGACTATACTGGAGAGCATGTGACCTGTAGAACTTTTGGAGGTAGAAGAGAAAAGTTTCCAGTTGCCTGGGCTGATATAAACTGCCCATATTTTTCTAGGAAAATAAAGGTAGCTGCGTTGCCTGACCCATTTGTGGATGTCTTTATTGGAAATATCCCTGAAATATGTGATGTTTTGCTTGAAGACATAACAGAATGGGAAAGGAAGCATATTGTTGCCAACACACAAATACATAAAGAGAATCAATTACCTCATTTTGGTCTGGTTTCAAACACACACATGTCACATCCAGTTATGATGGAACCTAAAGATAGTAAGACAGTTCAAGCCGTAGCAATAACGCCGCAACACGACATCACGCCGGTAAATAGACAACCACAGGCATATACTATGGCAGTGACAGTTCCTTCTTGTGGACCGAAGAATATGCTTATGAAAACAGATACTTCATTTGGTTTGGTCGATACTTTCTTCTGGTTGATTTTCTTGCTATCTATCATATCAAACAAAGTAATAAAATGTATAGCTAAGGCTACAGGGAGTTTGATTAAGAGGTTACAATATGGTGTAAGCCGGAAACTGAGCCATAGTATGGGTATATATGATGATTCTGTACAATGTATTCGAACAGTCCGCCGAACGGCACCCCATGGCGAAGCTGAAATCCCTTTGCAGGAATCACATTCGATGATCAGTTCTAAGATCATTCTCAGATCAAATAGTTGTGTTGTGGTAGATGGTACCTGTTTACTGTCTGTCGTATACATTCCTCCACAAGGGTATAGGAAAATACTACATCTTGTCTTGTACTCTGGGAGAAAGGTATATGAATCACACAAACGCTATGAAATTACTCTATCATTGGTGAATTCTGTTCAGAAATTGGCTAAATATCTTTTAGGAAGAAAATTCTTGGTCATCTCTAAATGAATTTTACTAACCGTAAATAAAACATGTAGCGTCATTGTGGTTGTATTGTCATCATAAATATTGTTATAAGTGGAGTGTACTGTATTCGTATCATTGTCTTGTTCATATAAACAATCATATTTTTTTTTGTTATGAGCGATTATCTTTATCTAAAACCTATGCTCAAATAGACTTAGTAATAGCGAGCATGGCGAAATTTATATAGTTGTATGGATCATATCTGAGATGGCGGAGGATTCGGTACACATGACCGCGCCTGTAGCGCCTTTCTGTTTATAGGAATTCTTATACCTTCTTTTTGGTCTTCAGAACTCTCCTTCATCATTCTACATTTACTATTTAAGGACATCACAAACATAGCATCCATAAAACTGAAACAGTACATCATCGTACATTCCTAGACAGATTTTTGTTTTGTCGCTTTCGGATGTTTGGTTTTACGATAAAGCCAAGTAAAACTGAAATGGCATTTCAGGAAATTCAATTTCTAGAACATAAAATAATTTAGCTGATTTACTCAGTAGACTATAAAAATAAAGAGAATATAAAAGTTTTACGTATATATATATATATATATATATATATATATATATATATATATATATATATATATATATATATATATATATATATATATATATATATATATATTTATGTTTTCTGATTTTTTTTTTCTTTTAGTGTAACATTACGGTAGGATGACTGTGGCTAAGTCTGAACTACCACAGATATATATATATTATTTTTTTTTTAAAAGAAAGTATGGACGTGAGTTAGTCACTTGTTGTTATTATTTCAGAGAAACAGGTGAAAAGTTTCACATGGCGAGATGGGTGTATAGCGGAAGCGGCATAACTGTCAGAGTCCGACAGGGGACAGCGATGCAGGGACATCGTTACGACCGCCAGGCGACTTAGCTCCCAGGAAGGGATGCAACAACTTCGTTGCGCCGCCAGGCAAATAGGAGTTACCGGCCTGCGAGATCGCTGGCTGACCAGCGGTCAGGCCGCCAACGCAAGACGCATGCCTGCCACGTGACGCCACGTCAGGCAGGAGGCAAGTTGCGAACCAGGTCCAGACAGCTCTAGGACACGGAACATGACGGACGTGTGATTGAGAGAAAGGCGTTGTATGGTTTCTGTATTGAAAGTCGAGTGTCTGGACATCTTGCGAGTCAGATTTGTGAACTGTATTGTGGATGTAAGTTGTAAAGTATCCATTATATATATTTGTGATCATTGTTCTGTATTTGATATGTTAATAAATCCATCGAACGATGTGTCGTTGAGTCTTACGTCAAATCACGTTGTATTTGTACTGTCTCACACTTGTTAGGAAAGTGAGCCAAGTTGAAGACCCTGACATGTGTGAACGTGGAGGGCTCGTCCCGCTTTAATTTACTTATATTTGAACGTGAATAGCTCGTCCTTGTTGAACGTGCAGGTCTCGTCCAGCTTTAATTTAGTTAGATTTGAACCTAGATGTGATCATAATTTACTTGGATTAGAGTTAAATGTGTTAATGTGATCATGGAATGCTCATTTTGATTTATTACTACATTATTTAAACATGTGTAAGATCATTTGTAAACGTACAATGCATACATTTTGTTTGATCCTGTAAGCGTGTAAAACATTTGTGATTTGTGAAACTTTTCACCGTTTTGACCTTGTCGACATTGTGATCTTGTCGCCATTTTGACCTTGTCGCCATCTTGTAAACTTGATGTCTATGTCCTTACTGAATGTCATCTTGATGTAAGTGATGTGTCATCAATGTTGTAGAGTGTTGAGATACTTGTAGATTGTCTTTGTGCATTGAGTTTGTGGAACGCGAAAAGTGTTTGGAAAGAAAGTAACGTGTATTGTAAAACAACTGTTGACGGACAAACTTACGACATACAATTACACTCAACGCCATACAAACCTAATTAACACTTAGTGACAAGCAGGCACACACCAACAAATAGACGCTAATTTATCTTCTTCCAAAATAAAAGCAGGTTTTCCGTACCATCCGAAACCTTGCCGTAGAGGTCATTTGTAGTCTGATGTAGCGACCCTACAGTTCCTAGCCCGATTTTCCAACCGTTCTTCACCGCATCCAGGGCACTTGAGTATAATTTTTTTCTTTTCACATACTTTAAAGATGCATTTTTAGGCACATATCGTCCATATAAACAGATTGTAAGGTGTTGATTACTAACCACTTATAACATATTGTGTGTGGCTGGTATTTCATTGACATTTTTCCATCATGTCTTCATTATTTGATTTCATTGATATGGGGATAAAATTACAGTTACATGGTGATGAATTAACACAATGGAGTGAGAAGAAATACTCTGAATACTGTGAACGCGAAGAAAGAGCAGCTGAAAGAGCTCTAAAGCAGGCAGAAGCAGAAAGGGCTGCCAAGCAAGAAGAGGCAGGCACAGCCTTAAAACAAGCAGAAGTGGCTGCAAAGACAAAGCAAGCTGAGATAGATAGTGAGCTAAAGAAGGCAGAAATAGCAGCTCAGAGTAAGAGAGAAGAACTGGAGTTACAGTTGAAAATGAAACAACTGGACACTGAGACTGCGATTAACAAAGAGTCTAAGAAATCTGAAAGACTGGAAAAAGAAAACCAGTATAAGAAATATCAAGGTATTGTACGTAATTATACCTCGGGTGACTGCATTGCAGCCTTTACCCAAAATTTTGAAACTTTAATGGAACATTATCAAGTTCCACTGTCTGAATGGAATATTGTGTACATGAGGAGTTTGGGGAACCTCTTAAAGTTATTGAAACCATCCCCAAAGACCTCAGAAAAGACTACCATTATCTGAAATCTAAGATTATGGCACATTTTATGTTAGATGAGGCAGGTTACAGAGAACAATTCAGTAAATTGAGCCCAAAACCGACTCAAACGTTCTCTGACTACCTCTGCTTAGTCCGAGATATTTTCACCAAATGGACGTCAGCAGCCAAAATTGAAAAAAGT
This sequence comes from Cepaea nemoralis, assembly GCA_014155875.1. Classification (NCBI taxonomy): domain Eukaryota; kingdom Metazoa; phylum Mollusca; class Gastropoda; order Stylommatophora; family Helicidae; genus Cepaea; species Cepaea nemoralis. Next base: position 59,361 of record JACEFZ010005989.1, on the reverse strand, counting down.
TATCAGAGATTGGAAGATCTAATCATTAGAGACAAAATTGTGTCATCTATTCCTTCAGCCTTTGCTAAATTTTTGTTAGAGAATGAATGCTCTAGTGTGGATGAAATTGAAAGACGTGGGTCGGCTTACTACACAGCCAACAAACATTGCTTTGCTACTGAAGATACTAACATTAACTTTGTAGCAGCGGCTAACTATGACAAACAACCCTATAGTAGGCAGAAACCTCATAGGCCTACCTCTGAGAAATTTAATCATTGCAATTTTTGTAAATATTCACATCATCAGGGTGAAATGTGCGATCAGAACCCAGGGTACCAGACTTACTTATTAAACATGGTAAACAGACAAGACAAGGAACGTAAATCCTTTAAAAACTCACGAAAATGTTTCCTCTGCAAGGCATGGGGACACCATCGGAAAGATTGTAAGGGCAGGCATATGACCAACAAAGCAAATGCCGCCTTGTTTGATAGTTCGTCTTCTGATGTAGAAGAGCCAGAGAAACATCCTGTGAACTCAGCACAGGCTTTTGACATATTCAGCGCAAACAAATGCTCTGTTTGTAACACCTTCTATGAAGATGGTATTTTAACATGCGGTCATGCCATCCCTATTTCCAATGAAGAAGCTAATTTGGTAGTAGACTCAAAAGGCAGAATAAACATCCATCACGGATATGTAAATGGCAAATCTGCTACAGTCCTTCGCGACACGGGCAGTTCACTCATTGGCCTGACGAAAACGTTCATAATGCCTACAGACTATACAGGCAGGCACGTAACATGTAGAACATTCTCAGGCAATATTGAGAAATACCCATTAGCATGGGCATATATTGAAACACCTTTCCTCACTGGGAAAGTAAAGTGCGCTGCACTAACCAGTCCAGTTTGTGATATAATTATTGGTAATTTACCTGAGGTAAATGATAAACCTCATGACATAACATCTTCATGTATTGATGATACCATAACATCACCATCAAATGTCATCATTGAAAATGTCACACCACCTATTGATTGTAAAGTAGCTAATGTAGCACTAAGTTCTCATGACATCATTGAAACTGTTGTTCCATCATCATCAGACATCATTGAGTGTGTGAACGCAGTAACAAGAGCGACTGCTAGAATGCAAGATGAAATAAATCAAACTGAGGCTATACAATTACTCAGCCCAGTTTCACTACCTACTAACACCATGAAGGAAGCATTTGTAACAGCCCAAAAAGCTGATCCTTCATTGTCAAAATACTTTGACCTGATCGGCCGAAAGCCAAAAGTAACCAAAAATGCAAAATGGCATTTTGCTATGAAAAATGATATACTCACCAGGTACTACACCAGAGGTGACAATACCACAGAGCAAACTGTTTTGCCAACTAGTTATCGCAAGCAAGCCTTACACCTTGCACACGACATACCTCTTGCAGGACATATGGCATACGTTAAGACCAGATCAAGGTTATTGACACAATTTCACTGGCCAAAATTTTGCAATGACATTAAAGAATATTGCAGAAGTTGTGACACCTGCCAGAAACTGGTTAAAAAAGGTAAACACCCACAGGCAAAGTTACAAGTTACCGACTTAGCCAGTCGACCTTTTGAAAAACTATCGGTTGACATAGTGGGCCCTCTTAGTCATACAACAACTAGAGGGAATAAATTTATTCTAACTGTCATTGATCAATGTAGTCGCTGGCCAGAAGCTATTCCGTTAAAGAACATAACTGCCAATGACATAATGGAAGTGTTCTTCCATATTTTTTCTAGGATAGGTTTTCCAGACACTATCCAATCTGATAGGGGCACTCAGTTTATTGCCGCATCCACCCAAGCTTTCACCAAAATGCTGGGAGTGAAGCAGTGTTTCAATTCCCCCTACCATCCTCACAGTAGCGGAGTAATAGAAAAGTTTAACGGGGATCTTAAGCACATGCTTGCAAAAGTAACGCAAGAACACCCCAACAACTGGGATGTATATCTACCAGCTATTCTTTTTGCTTATCGCGAGGTACCTCATGCTAGTACCGGTTTCTCCCCTTTTGAACTTATCTATGGTGCCAAACCACGTGGCCCATTGACCATTTACCACCAAATGTTAACTGACTCTACACCAGTACTTAAACCCATATCATCATACTTATATGTGACATCATTGCGTGAAAGAATCATCAAATCTTGTGTTATTGCAAAGAATGCACTAAAACTATCTGGTGCTACTTATAGACAGTATGCTGACAAAGGTAACAGGACAATAACATTGACACCTGGACAGGACATTCTTCTTCTGCTACCTAGTGACAGACACCTTCTGGCTGATTCTTGGCAGGGACCTTTTAAAGTGACAAGACAGATTTCACCTGAAGACTACGAGATCCTTATAAAAGACAAACACAACATATTTCACATAAATATGCTAAGACCATACCACAACAGAGACGACGATGCTAGTGACGAAATTTCAACCAACACCTGCATTAGACACGACAGACTGCTTGAAGGAGATCAAAATCAACCCAAATTTAACTCAAGCAGACACAGACAGTTGCAAACAACTTATACAACAGTACAACACCATCTTTTCCAACAACCCAGGACAAACAGAATTAGTACAGCATCACATCACACTCACATCAAACACACCCATTAGATGCAGACCATACACCATCCCATTACATTACAAAGAACAGTTACATCAAGAAATCATCAACTTAGAGAAAAATAACATCATAAGACGATCCCAATCAGACTACTCATCTCCCATGGTCATAGTACGCAAAAAGGACAATACAATAAGACTGTGCATCGACTACCGAAAACTGAATAAAATAACTGTTCTAGATCTTGAGCCAATGGCAAACACTGACGATCTTTTGACAGAACTGACAGACGCTAGGTTCTTTACGACTGTAGACATGACTAAAGGTTATTGGCAGATTGCTGTAGACGAACAGAGCAGACATCTGACAGCATTTGCCACACCTTGGGGACTGTACGAATGGTGCAAACTTCCATTTGGGCTTGTTAACGCCCCAGCCACATTCGTACGTATGACACGACTACTTCTAATAGACATTCCTAACATAATCTGCTATATTGACGACATATGCATTCACACAGAGACAATGACGGAGCACATTAAGACATTAGACCAAACATTTGAACGGATCAGACAGCACGGACTGACAGTGAAGCCTGCAAAAGTAGACATAGCCTACCAGGAAATATCATTCTTGGGTTACAAAATATCCAATGGCTTTGTCACGACAGACGATAAAATTGTGTCCAAGATACTAAAACTCTCACTTCCGACTACTAAAAAACAAGTCAGAAGTTTGTTGGGCTTAATAAATTACTATCGGCAGTTTATTCCTGATTTTTCTGAACTGACCGAGGTATTTACTAATCTACTAACAAAAGATAAACCAGAGAAAATTGTACACGATCAATGCCTAAAATTCGCATTTCATAAAGTGCTATCATGTTTTTCTGATAAGAATGAACATAATCTTATCCTTAAATTGCCCGATATCCGTTTACCTTTCAGATTACGCACAGATGCTAGCTCCGTGGCGATTGGAGCAGTCCTGTTGCAGGAGTATAACAACATTCTCCACCCCGTTTATTTTGTATCCAGGAAGCTGAAGGCCCGAGAGCGGGCATGGTCCATTCCTCAATTGGAAGCCCTAGCTTTAGTAGTAGGTATTACAAAATTATCTAGATTTCTTCTAGGACGCCATTTCATCGTAGAATCGGACAGCAGCCCCTTACGATGGATGAATTCAGGTGTGCCATCGAACCATATGGTAGCGCGTTGGTCTTTGAAACTTCAAGATTATAGCTTTGAGGTTCGACATATCCCAGGCAGAACCAATTCAATTGCCGATCTTTTGTCACGTTGTCCGACCGACCCAGTGAGCACCAATGTCTGAGTGCAGTATGTAGAAATACACTCAGACCGACACAGCCATTTAGCAGTGAATAGTGGTTTTTCATTCACAAAAAGCTGTGTAATGTCTACAATATTGTGATAGGGATTACTCCCATTATATATAGTGTTCTTGTTTTACTAGTTCATGTAGTGATTGTCGTGTATAAATGTGCAGTATGTGGTAGAAAGCGAACATTATTAACTGTATATATTACGTACAAGAACAGTGTCACATTCGCACTTACCTGAAGCGAATTATCCAACGTGACAGTGATAACTTCGTGTTGAATCTTCCAGGAACATTTTAATTACGAGTGTGAAAGTAAAAACTGAACAGTGACGACTTTTCTACACCTCTGCAGTGAACCGAAATCTTTAATGTTCGACTGAAACATCTAACACATGAACATTCGATCGTAATCCAGAAGATTGTGTAACAACATCCAACACGAACTTTGAGAACAGTGTACCTTCCTTAAACTACATCAAACCGGAACAGGTGTGTTCTACAAGCTTCACCATCAGCTGATTTTAGTGCTCGTGTGTACTTCCGGATTAATTAGAAATTTAGAACAAAAACAGCAGACAACATATAAAAGGTTAAAAAGTTTTGACGATTCTAAAATGTTTAGGATTCTATAAAATTGAATACACGAATTGTGTGTTTATTTATTTCTCTAATGTAATCTTAGAATCATATCTTGATTAACGTATTCATATTACCGACTTTTTCTCGTTAATATGAAGAAACGTCAAGCAATGACACTAAGAAATTAAATAATTATTGTAAATTATTGTGTCTCACTAATGTTAAAATTATTTCCCTTTCATTTATTGTTATTACATTTTCACACAAAGGGCCATAATTTGAAATGTATATGCTAATGTGTTGTGTGTAATATAACATGTTGTTGTTAAAGTGTTGAAACCACAGGCAGGCATCTACTGGGCATGGCAGAGTGTTGCCAACATTGTATACCAACACAAGAACTCCTGGCCATGTAAGGACAGGGTTGGAGTGTTTTATACGACTTATATAAAGCCGTATTTCAGTCTGGCTAGATGGTTTTTGTTCCAAGAACCATATTATTATTTTTTTTCAAATTGCTGCGAGGTAGATGCGTGAAGCTGGAACTACTGATCTGACTGGGTGATAATGCAATTGAGGTAACCAGCCATCGAGAGGGTGAAGCCTGATATGTGTTAAACATGAAACACCACATGTCGTTGTACCCAACTCCCAGTTCTTATATATTTCTATGCCATGTGTGTATTTTTGATAACGTTGTGTATAACAATGGAAAGGTAGGCTCTGACAAGGGTATACTATTAACCCAACAGGTACAGATATTATACATGAAAGACGACATCTTTCATGGATTTTACCGGGGGAGCGTGTCAGAGTCCGACAGGGGACAGCGATGCAGGGACATCGTTACGACCGCCAGGCGACTTAGCTCCCAGGAAGGGATGCAACAACTTCGTTGCGCCGCCAGGCAAATAGGAGTTACCGGCCTGCGAGATCGCTGGCTGACCAGCGGTCAGGCCGCCAACGCAAGACGCATGCCTGCCACGTGGCGCCACGTCAGGCAGGAGGCAAGTTGCGAACCAGGTCCAGACAGCTCTGGGACACGGAACATGACGGACGTGTGATTGAGAGAAAGGCGTTGTATGGTTTCTGTATTGAAAGGCGAGTGTCTGGACATCTTGCGAGTCAGATTTGTGAACTGTATCGTGGATGTAAGTTGTAAAGTATCCATTATATATATTTGTGATCATCGTTCTGTATTTGATATGTTAATAAATCCATCGAACGATGTGTCGTTGAGTCTTACGTCAAATCACGTTGTATTTGTACTGTCTCACACTTGTTAGGAAAGCGAGCCAAGTTGAAGACCCTGACAATAACCAATTTGTGTGGCTTCATTCTTTCACAAGCCAATATGGTAGTATCGGCGGTGGTTTGTAGATAATTTTAATTGTGTTAGTATAAGAAAATTATGAACAAATTCATTATATTGGAATTTTCAATATTGGACATAAACTCGAGGACAGAGTCTGTGCGGATCGCCGATAAAAATTAATTAAGTATATCTTAAGTGATTAACATGTTTCATGAATGAATATGTTTATTGTTTTAATGTTATGTTTATATATTTTGTTTTATTGATATTTGTTATTTTAAGTATCCCGACATTAATGTGTTGTAGTTTGTAACGTCAGTAGTATGTGCTATGTTAACTATTGATCATCATACATATCATTTTCACGATGGATGAAGGAAGAGAAAGGAATGAAAGAAAATTAATAGACACAAACGTATAGTAAACACTACACATTATAGGATATATAGATACATATAACAAATGAACAACACATTATAGATATATAACACAGTTATATTGAGAATAGTTTTCCTTATCGACATGATGTAGCGAAAAGAAATGATGGTGTACCAGGTCGACTTGCAGTTGTGTGGATATATGTATTCACGTCAAGGACAATCAGTTGTCGACTACGGATCATGTGATCGTTGGGTATGCAACACTGGATGGTGTTTTTATTTAACTGACGGCACTCGGGGATATAGAGACCGTTAGTAGTTTTAAGGTGTCAACATATATACGCGATAACAGATCTTAATATATGAACTGGCGGTGTTTGAGCCTTAGTTTAGTTACAAGTAGTCGGGCATGTTAACGCGATAACATCTCAAGGATCATTTATAGAATGTAGAGGTGGCGGTGTTCGGGACTTGTATTTTAGTCCGGTGTTCAATATCCCACGATCTAGAGTGGTTCACGTTGACAAACTAAGTTCCAAGGACGGTGAATGCGTTGTCTATCACAATAGGATGTAGTTTACGTCGTAGACATCATTTGCTTACATGTCAAGATAACATAGAAAATGGTCTAACGATCATTTTCATTGTAGAGGGGGCAAAGCTGTCATGTGGCAAATGACAGTGATGCAGGCAATTGATGAGTTAGCGCATCAAAGAAGAAGATAAAAAGTGGCACAAATGGTGAACATTGTGACACCAACATTGAACGCAATTTAGACGTCATGATACGACGTCACCTAACGCCATAACGGCTCAAGCATTAGTTGTGTTCCAGCTTACGAGGTGATAGGATGTGTTTTCGCTACCAGTCTCGGGATTCAAACCGTTCCTAATTCATAAGTCACCAAAGGCAGCATTGGCCGTTGGAGTTCGATTATGGTGAGCTCCGGTTGAAGGTAGGCGAGTATATTTGATTTGCATTATAAAGACACTAGGCGGCTGGCCCTGTTCCCAACACTCTCATTGGTCTGTGGAGATGATTTCTGATTGAAGAGCGGGAGTGCATGGAGAGCGAGAATTACTGAAGTCTGCATCAATCCCACACTCATCACCGTAGTCTGAGATCAGCTGTAGTAAATACATTGCAGTTCACTCCATCAGCATATTCGTTGAGTCGTTGTTTTGGAGTTCAGATGGTTACCCTGTCCTGTATCAGAATGCCTCAATATATGCTGTCTTGTACCATGATGCCCAGAGCCACATAGATCTTGAGGTGAGCTTGCTGCATTATAGAGCCTGAACTCGTATCATTGTAGAGAGGAAGCAACGTTACCTCATGACAGTCAGTTTGTGTATGTTTGTTCTGTGCTGACGGAGACTTTGGCCGCAACGACCAATTTGTTTCTTGTAATCGTGTTTCAGTAAAGCTCACAATCTACTTCTCGTTTTCTGGTGATTCATTCATAGACAATTATCGTGGGAGCTACGGACCTGAGCTTAGTTCTGAACCATCAATCTGACCCCAACCCACAGCCATGTGCTTTGCTGTTCTTTAATGATCAGATATCAAATGAAACAGCCTTATTCGCTGTAGTAGCCAAGAACAAACATTGCTAAGATACTTCAATAACTTTGGCTGTTTCAATCTCCCTAGGGGAACAACTCTTTTTGTTTCATTTATACGTAAACCGCGAGGTCTGATTTATAAACCATTACACAACATCTTAATCTACTGAAGTGTAGTGCCTTGTACCTGTCACGAGGTGGGGTTTGTTTGCTGTGGTTGAATGATGTATTGCACCCAATGCGACGAAGGACTGAATAAGCCTGGGCAGCGATCGGTGCATCGCTTCTAACAGATAAGTTCCCTATCAGCTGGTGCCCTGAGCGCTGGCTCGTGGGTATGATGCAAACCGAGCTGAATCATATGAGATCGTTATTCTGAATATACCAACAGGAAAGGAGTACTCTCTCTCACTCAAGAACAACTCGAAACAGCCTGATGAAGGGAACAGCGATGTAATTACCACCGACAGACCCCAGATAACAGTCATGAACGTTTATGGAGATCAAGTCTTCAGGCTCTCACTCTCATCTCACATTCCTGCTCCATGCCTGTAAATCACACATTCATACCAGGCATGGGTGTTGGGTGATGAAGTCTGCTATCAGCTGCAATTGTGATATCAGAGGCGACGACTCCCGGCCGTCCCATCACGTCGACATAAAAGTACCATGGCTCAAACCTGTGCGCCTGATGTCGCTGAGCTAAGCGTGAGCTAGACGTGCGTGCATGTCTACGTGTGCGACTATCGTTGAGCCTGTAGACTGTCAAACGACGTGTTCTGTACGTGAGCTGGTGCTGGAACTCCTACAACTGCCGTACTGTGTGTAAGCTGACTATGTAATCCTAAAGCTACCGTTATGTATGTGAGCTGGTGATGGAAAGCTGCCGTTCTGTGTGTAAGCTGGCGATTGAATGCCCCAAAACTAGTTGTGTTGTTATGCTATGTACTACTATGACGTGGCCCTCGTTTGCTACAAGTGCCACAAAGTGCAACTTTCTATTATTATTCTATTTTTATATACTGATGCACTCACTCATCAGATTAACTCTACCAACCTCTCATCTGCTATTTGACAGTACCCCTTATAATAATTAGATGTGTAATGCGCAAGGATAGAATTTGAGTGAACTAGTTGTGTTGCTCCTGTATGTTATACTCGATGCGCTGGCGGGATTTTCTTCCATCACAGGGAAGCGTGTCGCTGCTAACAAAGTCTGTTGTCATCTATCGGTGCATAGCTTCCAATTTTACTTGCAGTTCCCTGTGCCACGGATATGAAGGTGGACTCATCTCGGACCAGAATACATACTATCTAGCCCGCTACGAGCCATTTTGTGTTCTTCTCCTACGATGGACCGACCTCAACATGGGTCAGCTTGTTTAAAAAATATCTACATCCTTATCCATAGCTTTTCCTTATACGGCTGTAGACAACGCGACAATCTCAAACAACGGCGATGTTCTCGTCAGTGTGGGCTACCCACAGACTAGTTGAAAGCCATGCTGACAATACTTGGGTCGTCCCCACTGGTTACCTGGCCTTTACAAGGATGAAACAAATCGGCAGTGTTAAAGCACACATCAGCGAATGTTGTACATCCATGTGTGTATTATAGATGGAAATCGGTGTCATGGTTTTCTTCTCGCCATTAACATATCTCTACGACATAATTATATATTTATTTTTACATATATATTTTGTTTTATTTTTACGTGAAAACAAGCTTTTCTGTGAGCGTGTGTCCCTGTACCCAGTTCTGTCGGTGGTTTTTATGCATTTTCATACTTCTCTATGACGTGCAGTTAGCAACGGAGCATGTTTTGAGTCTCCATCATTCAGTCTTGTAGTAGGCCGAAGTAGCTGACGTGACTGCCCGTGCTGTTTGTAGAGTTCAGGGTAGAATGTTCCCCAGTGTACATGACCGCAATGATCAGTAATAGTATCTAGGCAATGGGTATCACAACCACAATGGTTAGATTAATCTTGAACTGCATCTGCATGCTGATGATTACGAACGGTTTTTTTTTTTTTTTTTGCGCCTGCTGGCTTTGACCTCAAGCGTAGTCCATACACACTACTCCTAGTAGTGCTAGGCTGAATCTTGAGTGTGGGTTAGCTTTCCTCTATTGTCAGTGTCCCTCGCCATCAGGCGAACGCACTCCGACTTGTAATTGTCACCCAAGTCAAGGGTGATAAGTCAAGATTTTAGTCCAACTGTCCACTGTAGGGATTAAACCTCATACCTTGGAATCAGCACACCGGATGTTTAATAGCATGTATTCGTATACTTTCCGCCACGCTGACCCACTCCTATTGTTTTACAATCGTTCCATTTTATGGCACATCAACATGCGCCAGCCAAAAATATTACACTTAGTATTTTTCCTGGAGTGTAGTAAAACGGATATTACAATTGATATATTATCGCGTGAAAAGGTTACACTTCCTTTGATATATTATATACCATGCGAGGTAACAGACTGGAAATCAAAGACATTATATTATTTGAACATATGTTTTAGTATTTCTTAACTTACGTTTGATTTTATTTCTTTTTTTCATTAGAAATCTTATTATACTGTCTTCTAACTGAATGTGTTCATTACATAGTCTTCATTTGTATACTATTAATGTTCTTGTCTCCCTTGACATGGAAACATTGGTTCTATTTATGTCCCTTGATGCCATAATTTCCTTTCATACGGGTTTCTACATTTTTACCTACAAAACATACAATGATCGAACCCTTTTATGTTGGTCAATGTGTATACTTGCAAAGTAAATGTAGACTCTCATAAGAGGCGGTAATATCTCAGTGAAATTTTGGGCCACCGTGATAACATCGTTTCCTGGCGGATATCAATCTTAAATTCAGATCAAGGGGAACATTGCTTCCAACACACACGAAAAAAAAAGAAAACAAAAAGAAACACAAATGGAGGAGCCTTAGGATAGACTTTAAACCATCGACTTTGCCTGCATCAGTAGTGACTGTGTGACCAGAATTGCAAGCCCAATAGGAGATGGAATCAGTACTATTGACCTGGCACTGGCTTCCCCTCACCTGACTGCAGTATGCAGATGGGATATGTCATACGACTGTTGAATACGATATATGAAACTGGAGATACACCTCCTGAATTATGTAATTGTATCTTTATTGCAATCAATAAGACATCAAGGACGTAGGAATGTCATCAACATCGACCATTTAGCATAATGTGTCACATAGCCAAGATTGTGCTTAGAATCATCATGCAAAGAGATAGTGAGAAAATATAACCCAAAGCAGGGGAAGAACATTATTGGTTTCTAGATGGTAAGGTTACAGAAAATGCTGTGTTTTTGCTGAGAACATTATTGGAGCGTTCGACATAGGTAAACAAATCATACATACTATTATAAATTGACATTCTCATGAAAGCAGACCACTGATGTGATATGCCATAATATTATAAATTCACATTCTCATGAAAGCAGATCACTGATGTGATATGCCATACTCTTCGTGTGAGCGCTCACACTTATTTTTACTTGTATCTTGTACGATTGGAGCACACAATTTTAAGCGTATTTCATCTGATCGCCATTAACACTAAATATCACGGCACAAAATAGTCTACATTGCGGAAATTATTACATGGAATATTAGCAATGGAGTTTACAAACAGCGTGTACATTAATTGCGGTCCACGTGCTATGCAATGATGATAACTAAAATGGTCTGAGCATGTGTATGTTACTCATTTTAATTAAAGTCCACTTGTGTGGACCTATGTGTAAAATACGTTTGTTGTGGAGTATTATCTATGACACAAATTCACGTATTGATTAATATAAGTCAGTTACAATAATTTCAAATGTCTGTGTCAGAGGCAAATGCTATATATCTTCCAAGAAACATGCACGATGCATGTGAAAATTATCTCCGATATTAAATACGCATCGTGCATGTTACATAAATATTTAATTATGATTTTCTTCCTTGAATATTTATTCCACTTGCTTCCCTTGTAAACCTCATTTTCATTTGCGACAACATGTTTTCTAACTATCTTTTCAACAGACGGAGTGTCCATACATAACTAGTCTGGCTTAGAGAGGATGTGATTAGAAAGGACAGAACAGTCACGAGAGGAAGGAGTAGCACTAATGATACAAGATCAGTTTCAAATTATATATATATATATATATATATATATATATATATATATTGTCCTAATGTGGTCATTGAGAACGAGGATACTCAAGAAGCACAGGAAATAATTACAACAGAAACGTTGATAATCGGGGACTTCAACTGTCAACACAAATCATGGGGCGCAAGAAAAATCAACATCGTAAGTATAACACTCATGGTGTTAATTGAGACTTTTCATTGAGGAGTTTAGAAGAAAAACATCTATTTCAAAGGTAGTCTTTTTTGGCAGCTGGAAAACACAGACTAATATAAAGATGCCCATTACAATGAGAAAACAAGCGTTGAAGACATATAAAGAACCTGTATTGGCGCGAAATGTGGACACTGGATAGATAAGCTAAGAACACCTATATTGATAGAGTGTCAGGACCTTGTATGTAAGCAATAGTGTAATTGCCTGTATGTAAGCAAGAGTCAGTGTAAGCATTAGCTGAGGTCAAGGGCTGTAGGAGACACCATGGCTTGGCTAACGGACGATCAGGCAAGAAGCCCGTGGACAGACCCACGTGATGTGGGAAGGTCAAGGAGGAGAGAGTCAGTATGTGTGAGACAGCGGATAGAGACGGACGTGTGGAGAATAGCGAGTGATAGAACGATCGAACGATAGTGTTGTGACGGATAGATGAGATGAACGTTGTGTATTGATATTCGAGGAATGTACTAACTGTGATATGTGCGGGATGATGTGAGACTGTGATTGCGAATGGTCATACGGGCGACAGTGTAAATATCGCCCATGTGAGCGAGCGTTTGGCTGCCTGTGTCGAATGATTGCTTAAGTGTGAAGTGAGACCATATTGTTATCCTGTAATATAATGTAATAAAGGGTGTTCAGGAGACAGCTCCTGCGAGTTTCCGATTGCAGTCATTGTTATTAGTATATGTGTCGTGGACGTTGTAATTTGCCTGTCCAAGTCCAGTGAGCTAGACGGAGAAGATAGTTAGGACTCTGACAGGTATAATGGTGTCAGAAGTACACACGAACCACATACCCAAGTAAAATGCATAAAAGAACGCTACTTATTTAAAGAATAAGATCGATTGCATAAGATCTATAAGAAATTGTAAATCAGATATTTGTTAATAAAATCAAAACGAAAATAACGTCATTTCTTTCCACAGCAGGTTTCAATTGTACAAAGCGACCGACGTAACAAGAATAGGTCAACTGTAACCTGCACGAGAATCACGTTCCTGTACATCAAGCGTTCGAGTAAACAGCAGATAAAGATAAGTTGATTAATTTTGATTGCTAATTACCCAAATCTGCATTCTTTGATTTCCTTGTATAGATACTATCATTAGTAGATTTGAATATTAAGGAACATAAAATAATGTCAGAATAAGAAACAAGTTATATTTTGCTCTATTGAAACATAAATAGCCTATATCAATATATTAATTACATACTTAGAAATTAAACCAGGTCCAAAATGACTTCATGTGACCACCTCAAAGAACTAGCCTTAGAATATGCAAGGACCCCGGACCAAGTAAGATACTGGTGCACAGAACATTACAAAACAATTGAAGGGCTATTTAAACGATACAAAGTCTCAACTCAAGGAAGACTTGAAACTAGTTGAAAACAGAAATAGGAAAAATAAATTAATCCACGAGTGGACACAGGAATTCGAAAAGAAAATGCAAGACTACAAAATTCCAAAAACTAGATGGTATACATGGTATAGGGAGTCCTTACCAATACGAAACAGACATCTGCAAGAGATCATACCAGATATGTCAAGGGAAGACTATGATTATTACAAAACAAACATATTATCAAACTACTTAAACGACCTCGACACCCTAATATTAGTGTTCAAGACCTGAAACCAGTCCCAGACATGTCGTTTACCCATTATATAGAGGAAATAAAAGGCAGGTACATGAGGCTAATGGCTGAAATTAGAGATACAAACAATGATCAGGCAGCACTTAGATTTCTTCCTAATAGAAAAACTTAAAGCAACACTCCCAGCCGAATGCGCAAAATATTTAGAAGAACACAACACAGAGCCTATCAAAAATTTATTAGAAAAATGCCGCGAATATTACAACCAAATTATGAACCTGGTTAAGAACACTCAACAGAAGAGTACTGTGAAGGCAACGGCATCTTCAACCACAGATTGCCAAAACAAACCACATAAAGCAAAACCAGTAATGTGCAAACATTGTAGCACTCAGCATACGGAAAATGGAATATGCGATAAGAATCCCACTTATCAAGAATACCTGAACACTGTTATATTATAGCACAGAAACTGGGAAAGGTAAACCAGAGGAAATATAGAACCAAATGTCATTTTTGTTTAGCGTATGGCCACAGACGTTTCGAATGTGAAGGAGTAAAAAGAATACAGAAAGCAAAAGCAAATGCAGCCACAAACATTACAACAGACAGTTAAGCAAAGAACTTAGAAAAAGTGAACATCACAGATACGAAAACAAGTAGAACAAACACTGTAAATACAGAACAGACTGAGTTTTACCCAACAGACTTCGTACCATATTTAATTTTAATAATGTTGTTAACATCAGTCAGCCTCACTCCTTATTAAAAGAGGGTAATACTCAACAAGAAAGGGAGGAAATGAAAAAAACCAGACTATCGTTAGGAAAACTAACATTCCATGAGGGATACATTAATGACACGGTATGCACATGTGTACGCGACACAGGGTCTTGTCTTATCGGTCTTCGTAAGACCCTAGCTGATCCTAAAGACTACCTAGATGAGTACATCTATTGCAGAACTGTTTCAGGAACAGTAGAGAAATATCCTATGGCATGGGCCAATATAAAATCACCTTTCCTATCAGGCAGAGTAACTTGCGCATTATTAGACAATCCATGCTGCGATTTATTAATTGGAAATGTATTAAATGTAATAGACCACACAGAGTCCAAAACCCAGACATGGCAGAAAGTTAACACCCCAACAAACACTGCCTTAACCACACCACACATCATACAACAACATGATGAACAGACCAAAGTATCACACCTTCTTAACTTAACTACCATCTCACAACAAGAAAAAAAAGAAATTGGTGTTTATCCACAAAGAAAAGAAGGTACAGATAACAAGCATTTTACAAGTGGGGGAAAAGATCACAGGTCATCATGGTACAAGCTATACCTCCTGTTAACTACACACATGCCCAAGTGCACACAATGGATAATTCTACTCGCACTACTCATAGTAACACAGATGACATTATTCATGAGAAACCATCTAACCTCAATACTTACATCATTACTGGTGAACCAAAGTTTGTTGTTACCATGGATAAGCACTATGTCAAATCAACTCATACACATACTTATGCTGAACAAAGGAAAACATCAGTCGGTGGAATTACTGACAAAAATCAGCAACAAAGTATCCTACACATTTTGGAATATATACACAAATTTCATAGCAGTGTACAAACATGCACGATTACATTTCAAAACTATACATGGTGTATTACTATTATTATTATTTGAACTATTGTATGTATACACACATGTACGAGTGCAGGTTTGGAGATAGCACTGAAAATGATCTCAACATGAAATTTGAAAATCCCCACCCGTCGGAAAATTAATTTTAACCGTAACCCACTTTATATTCTTAGATCGAGGAACTCCAGAGTTGCCTTGTCTGCTGTGCGACTCCAGCGCTATGATACTAGCACACTCCATTGTATAGACCAACATAAAAGGTCCTTCAACGTGAAAAGTGTCATCGGCAGAACAGTAAGACTCAACATGTGATTTCAAATATCTAACAGTAAGCTATACCCATATTGACTTTGTTTCAAACGAGTATCTACAGAGTCCACATTTAGAAATCGACCAACAACGACAAGAACTTCACAAGTACAGACATCCTTTCCCAGTGACCAGTTTAATGAACCAGATGCCAACCTACTAACTATGGCAAAAACAGTCACAGACAGACGCACCATGGCCACACTCATAAGTAAGGCCACCGAACTTAAAACATTAATACATATTTTACATGTGTGAACTCCAATGATTTTACAGAACGGACTTACAAATTGTCCAAACTTGGTGCAAATTCATAACACTATGCAGAGGAAAGGACAATATCAGTATATACAGAGTACGTCAATAATAGGTTGAAAAGGAAGAAATGCCAAACATTCCAGCACCGCAATGAACATTTAACACCGGTAATTTAATTACGTGTGCATAATTTTCACAAGACAAGAACAGTATCGTATAAGTGCATAAAGGCAGCGACGATGAATATCTTATTGTAAATTTATTAATTGCATGACATCCAATGTCTAATTTTATTAGTATAGTAGTTTGTATTGTTAGAATGTGATATATATATAAGCGTAAGTACAGCTGTGAAAGGTATAAGTTGTAATGCTGAGAATCAACGCCTGGCAATCCCAATACGCGAGTTTTACCAAACTTGCCTTCGCGTATGGTGGATGGCCCGACGAATGACGCTTAGCAATAGTGTTACAAAACTAAGACCACAATATTGTAACAAAAAGGAACATACCAACAGGGAGATACCAACAAAAGAGATTAATAATGACTCTCCAAAACAGTAAACGAGGTGTGCCCGAAAACGGAAACAAGTCACTGTCTGACATAAGAAGAGGTAAGAGGGACTATTACATACATGAAGTATATTCGAACCATGACCACAACAGTGACATAGCGTGCTCATAAAGAGAATCGATTAGGGTGCACTAAATAGAGACGAGGGGGACCACGTCTGAATAGAGGGAAAATCTAAGAATGCTGTAAGAGGAAGTTGTAGCCTTATTCCAGGCGTGAATCAATGGAGAATCCTTAAACCAGCATAGCCACAATAACTATGAGATGATAGTACACAGTGAATCGATTGGGAAACATGAACAGAATGTAATGTCACGGAGTGGGGATTGAAGAATATAACGAGGTATGGCAAGTAAACCCAACCAGAACATTTGCCAGACCACGACAAAACGTTGAGAGAAACCTCAGTACTGAAAAAGAGAGAACAATAGTTATAGTTAATCTCAGAAAAGACCAGAGTAAAAAGGGACGCAAGCGTATACTGATGATCATACAGTCCCCTGACAAGGTTAAAAAGATGTATCAAGAGTAACAACAGAATGTGTCACATTTCCAAGAGAAAGTGCCACATTGTTTGTGCGGGGGGAGAGTGTCAGGGTCTTGTATGTAAGCAATAGTGTAATTGCCTGTATGTAAGCAAGAGTCAGTGTAAGCAATAGCTGAGGTCAAGGGCAGTAGGAGACACCACGGCTTGGCTAACGGACGATCAGGCAAGAAGCCCGTGGACAGACCCACGTGATGTGGGAAGGTCAAGGAGGAGAGAGTCAGTGTGTGTGAGACAGCGGATAGAGACGGACGTGTGGAGAATAGCGAGTGATAGAACGATCGAACGATAGTGTTGTGACGGATAGATGAGATGAACGTTGTGTATTGATATTCGAGGAATGTACTAACTGTGATATGTGCGGGATGATGTGAGACTGTGATTGCGAATGGTCATACGGGCGACAGTGTAAATATCGCCCATGTGAGCGAGCGTTTGGCTGCCTGTGTCGAATGATTGCTTAAGTGTGAAGTGAGACCATATTGTTATCCTGTAATATAATGTAATAAAGGGTGTTCAGGAGACAGCTCCTGCGAGTTTCCGATTGCAGTCATTGTTATTAGTATATGTGTCGTGGACGTTGTAATTTGCCTGTCCAAGTCCAGTGAGCTAGACGGAGAAGATAGTTAGGACTCTGACAGAGGACATGGCATTTCTGATGTTACAATCGAACAGAATGCCACGGGCAGTCACACAAAACTCCCACCAAACAATATATAGATCAATAGATGAACAAATAAAGACACATAGAACGCAATAAGAGTTATATATAACCACACATAAACTAAGGCTATATACACCTCAATACCACAGCTACAACATATCAGGAAGTGTATATCTCCTCCCCCACCCCTGAAAAAAGACAATTCACCAACCCCATACACAGCATGTCACTACGGATCTTACACAAGGTAAGAGAAAATTCAAATCAACATAACATTATACGGGTATTTTACCAATTGTATACACCCCATGCCTGACAGGAGTTCAAGAACAACACCATTCTAAGCGGTGCTTTGTCTTATCTTTATACTCCTTTAGGACTTCAATGCCGAGTATGCAAGGGTACCGCCTCTTGGAGTGGCATCATTGAAAAGTAAAATTCTAATCTTGTAACATCAATGGACTTCTCCTGCTTCAGACCTGTGCCGAACACGATCTCCTGATCAACAACATAATGTCCAACTTCCCACGAGAAATAGGACATCGCAGATGCACCCTCGCTCGAAACACTGGCACCTCATTGACTATGTCATCGTCAGAAGGTGTGCCAGACACTACGTTCGGGTGACAAAATCCACATGTGGTGCCGAATGTTCGACAGACCATCGTTTCATTATCTCAAAAACAAACATACACATCAAACCACCATGGCGTCCTCAGGGGGGTAAAAAAAATAGCTAAATGTCACCCACCTAAACAGCAAACAAAATGCAGTTGTCATTTCAAAATATGCTGGAAGATCGCCTCAAGCCTAATGCTGCAGCTAAACAGGATGCAGAAACAGGGTAGGGGAGCCCTAAAGGACATAATTTACAAAACTGCTATGGAAATCCTGGGTCCAGACCCCACCCCCACCCCCCACCCCCCCCCCCCCCCCCCCGAAAGCATAAAGACTGGTTTGATGAAAATTCCGAAGACATCAACCAATTGCTGGCCGAGAAACATCTTCTCCTCAAGGCATATATGAATGACCCGAAGTAAACATTTAAATAACAAATGATGTCTTCATTAACATTCGGAGAGTAGTGCAGCAGAAACTTCGGCACATGCGGGACGCCTGGCTGAGCAACAAAGCTGATGAAATTCAACACTTTGATACAGGCATGATATGAAAAACTTCTTCGACTCACTGAAAGCGGTCTATGGTCCTACATCACCAGGCATAGTTCCCCTCCTCAGTGCAGTATGGGGAAACATTGGTCACCGATTAGAAAGAAATCCTTCAACGCTGGGCAGAGCATTTCAGCAACATCTTAAATGCAACTTCCTTCTTCGATGATGAAACCATCAACTGCCTTCCTCAAGTTCCCACCAATGATGCACTTGATGACCTGCCAACCAATGTGGAAGTAAACAAAGCCATTCAGCAACTTTTCAGCGGCAAGGCGCCTGGTCCTGACTCCATCCCAGCAGAGATATACAAGGCAGGTGGGCCGGTCCTAATAGAGCAGCTTCAATAAGTCTTTACAAGCATATGGGTGAACGAGACCATGCCACAAGATTTCAAGGATGCGTCAATATTCCACCTTTACAAAAGTAAAAGCAACCGCCAATCCTGTGATAACCACCGAGGCATTTCCTTGCCCTCAGTTGCAGGGAAGATACTCGCCAGAATTCTTCTTAAATCGCCTCACGGGCCGTCTCGATCAAAGTCTTCTTCCTGATACTCAATGTGGTTTGAGAGAAGAACGGAGAATTGTTGACATAATTGTCGCTGCAATGCAGCTGCAAGTGAAATGTCAGGAACAGAACTGCGAAATGTTCTCCGCTATCATTGACCTTATTAAGGCTTTTGATACAGTCAGCAGAGAAGGACTGTGGAAGATCATGGCAAAATATGGCTGTCCACGAAAGTTTGTCCAAATAGTGCGGCTCTTTCATGATGGTATGCAGGCAAGAGTACAGGAAAATGGTGAACTGTCTGAACCCTTTCCTGTCACCAATGGAGTGAAGCAAGGATGTTTCCTGGCACCAACACTGTTCAGCCTCATGTTTTCAGCCGTGTTGATGAATGCATTCGAGTACGATGACATTGGAATAGACATCAACTACCGTATGGATGGAAAGTTATTCAATCTCAGAAGGCTGAAAGCTAAAACCAAAATTAACAGCGACACCGTCGGAGAGCACCTGTTTGCTGATGATTGCGCTCAATACGCCAACTCAGAGGCGGACATGCAACATAATGTTACAGCTTTCTCACATGTCTCTGCCAACTTTGGGCTCAATATCAACTTGGAGAAGACTGTAGTTATGTATCAGCCAGCTCCAGGAAATAATCACACTGTGCCGAATATCAAAGTGAATTGTCATAGACTAAGTGTTGTGGACAAATTCACCTATCTTGGAAGCACTGTGTCACAAGCTGTCACAATTGATGACGAAGTGAATGCAAGAATCTCCAAGGCCAGTGTGGCCTTTGGCAGACTGTACAAGAATGTATGGGACAGAACTGGAATAAGCCTGCAAACAAAGCTAAAAGTCTACAAAGCAGTTGTATTATCCACACTGCTATATGCTTGTGAAACCTGGACTGTTTATCAGCGACACGCTAGGAAATTAACCACTTCCACACAGTCTTCCTAAGGAAGCTACTGAAGATTAAATGGCAAGACAAGATCCCAGACACTGAAGTCCTAGAAAGAGTGTCCATGCCCAGTATCCACACTCTACTGATGAAAAATCAGATTCGTTGGGCTGGTCACTTGACTCGCATGCCAGATCACAGGCTCCCTAAACGAATTTTTTACAGCGAACTGCGTTGTGGTAAACGCTCCCAAGGTGGCCAGAGGAAACGCTTTAAAGACACTCTGAAAATCTCTCTGGATGCTTTTGGAATTCATCATGGCACCTGGGAGACCGAAATTCGTGGCGTGCATCATTACACAAGGGTGCAGTCAAATGTGAGGCAACCAGGACTGCAAGAGCTGTAAAGAAAAGGCAGGACAGAAAAACCACTGCAGGAAATCCTCCTCCAGAAACGTCAAGCATTCTTTGTCTACATTGTCAAAGAACATTTCAAGCCAAATAGGCCTTATCAGCCATCTTAGAACCCACGGCTCCATACTTTCAACTCCACTGGATGAAATGAATGGTCATCATCATTCTTGATGGACAAACAACAAACACTGTTGTCGATCCACGACTACCTCAACATTCGATGTTTTATACATGAGCACCAACTCTGTAGCTCACGTGGCGATATCCAGGATTCTTCAAGAATATTGCACTAATGAACCGAACGACGTAACCCAGAATCGAACCCACGACCATTGGCAGCGAGAGGTAGGTAATGTAACTACTTCTCCACGGAGACCCACTCTTGGTATAAAATAGAGAACACTGGGGAAATAGAAGAGCAGACTAAACGCAATCACACAAGCATAAGATCTATCTTAATGCGTGTGTGTGGAGTTCTACGCGTCTATGAGGAGCTACGACAGTTCCCTTGGTTCTCGAGAATTCTGTATCGGGGGGTTTAGTGAACTGCATTAGTCCCATGAAACGTAACTCAGCTGGCTGGATGTGCGCATTAACTTCTGTAATGAAAAGTCATACCTTCAGAAGGAATTAAGGAATTATGAGCTGCTCGCACTTCGTGTATGCAGATTCGGAAGGCCTTCGGCGGCTTTCGTAATTGAGTACTAATAATTCCGGACCCGACCTAAGCAGTCCACTTTCAGGATGTAGTCCAATCATTATCAGGGAAACCGGAGAATGATCTGCAGCCGTAGTCCGTTGGTATCGTTTCAAAATCTGTTGGAAGTTTATTTCATACTTTAAATGACCCCTTTTATTAGTGAAGACTGAAGAGAAGCTTTCAAATCTCCAGTCAGCCAAGGACCCTTCTGGGCTATCATTGCAATTCACTTCGAAGAAGCATTAAGCGGAGAGCCCGAGTCCCGACCAGGGAAGAAATCCGAGAGGCAGACCAGAGACGAAGACCAGGGCACCAGTCAAACGTGTCCAGTCGGAGGCTCACAGAATCAGGTGATGTCCTCTCATACAGCCTACTTCTGTACATACAGCAGACGGTCCTCGACTGCTTTTCAAGTGGATGGATGACGTATTAACCCTCAGGGCAAGTCTCAGCCTGATACCACCTACCTTTCTATTGTACAACTTCTTGGGAGGGGTTCTCAATAAACTTGCCCTGTGTTTTCTATTCTCAAACTTCAGTTATCTCTATGGTTAGTTAGGTGTAGGTTAGTTAGTTAGTTAGTTAGTTAGTTAGTTCCAACTTCAGAGCAACGGGTCGTCCCCATTATGCTCCGTTCCTGTGCCAGTGAATATCACATAAAACGCTCCCCACTGCCCAATGTGAAAAGTGGAAAAGACAGGAGTCTCAACAAACAACAGCCCGCACAGATACACTGTGCATAATGCCGCCACCAGAATGTCAACACACCAGTCCCCCACGAGACACCCAGTTCATCTCTGATGGAATCGGCAGTCATTTTCCTATCTGAATGTTTCCTAGATGTTCACCCACACAGTCCACGAAAATACAGTTCATCGCTGATGGCAGTGGCAGTCAACCAGAAGCCCAGCAGCCACGCATTTCTGCATAAGGCAAAAACTGGTCAACTCTGGGACATAGCCACCTGCCATCACTCCTAACATGCAGTCACGTTCCAAAACACCTCAGGCAGATTCAAAAGCATTTCACACAAAACTCACAGCTCACAGTGTCGCGCCACGCACTCATTCAGTAGCAGGGCAACGGAATCATCAAGCCTCCTTAGTCGCCTCTTACGACATGCGTGGTAGGCTAAAGTGTTGCTATTCTTTGCTTCCCTTATGGGCCCCGGCAACACACAGGAGTAGGTATAGGTTATGTGTCATTAGTCATCTGAAAGATAGTTTAGCTTCCTGGACCCAGTACCGGGATTTCAGTGAACTCGGTACACGCACGATGGGTGCAAGAATCTGGAATTAAACCACCACGCAATAACCCAACGGAAGGTAGAAAGGTTATGCCCTAAGTCTTGGACGGTAATGGGTCTAGAATTAAAGCTTAGACAGACGGACACTTAGAGCAATGATTTGGTGAGCCGAAAGCTTCTGCAACCTGTTTTGTTCCAGATATATTGGTGTTACCTTTCCTCTGGAGTAAACTAGGCAGGCCTTTGGTTGTGGCCCTGGCCTGATCAAGTGCAGATGACTACAATGTGATCTAGGCTGCATGGTCAACGTGTGGTCTCTGCAAAGCAGCCCATAGGAGTGTTATGTCTTTTAACGTGGCCGAAATATTTCACTTGCTTTGTTTTTGTTTCTTTGAGTTTGGTGATTGAGAGATGCATTACAGTTGGGCATCTCCAACGCCGGCCATGTTCACGTCTGTGTGCATTCTTGATTAATGTATAGTCACATCATGTTGAGTCTGTTCACACGTAGCCTATACCGATACAAGGCAATTATAGGTGTGTGCTTTAAACAATTGTATGACAACTAAACATTATTGATTTTCGACAATGAGCAGGATCTGTTACATTCGGTAGATTCGGTTGTTGCACACAGTGAACAATTTTTTTAGAAAGATATTTCGTTGTATTGTTACATACGCACACGCTCTCTTTCCTTGTAAAGCTATAGTGAGCGTTTTTCCTTTTGGCCCTTTCTAGCAGTGGTGATGCCGTGTTAGCAAGGGAACTTGTTTTGAGTTTTCACCATTCAGTCGTGTAGTAGGTCGACGTGTCTGACGTGACTGCCCGTGCTGTTTGTAGAGTTCAGGGTAGAACTGCTCCCAGTGTTCATGGCCACAATGATCAGTAATAAAATGTAGGCAATGGCTCTTGCAACCACAATGGTTAGTTTCAGCTTAAACTTCTTATTTCTACTTATTTTAGAATCTCATGCTGTGATACTATATCACTAAAACATACTGTTTATGATTCAATAGGCAGGATTGCGTTTAGTTGTTTGCCATTTCTTTCTGAACCACCGACGCTCATGTCACTGTTAAAATTTAACACAAGGCATGCTTCTTCAAAATCACATGCAGCTGATTATGAACGTTATATGTGAATCACGATGGCTACCACTTGATCTCAGACGTCAGCAAATGTCGTTGCAAAAGCAGCAGTAAGATAAAGAATATCTTCATGGAATTTATCGCAATCCAAATAGGGAAACAAGATCTTCGGAGCTACATTAAGCTAATCTTTTTACGCGAAATCGAATCAAAGACAATTAGTAGAAACGTGAG
The DNA here is from genome assembly GCA_014155875.1 of Cepaea nemoralis. Classification (NCBI taxonomy): domain Eukaryota; kingdom Metazoa; phylum Mollusca; class Gastropoda; order Stylommatophora; family Helicidae; genus Cepaea; species Cepaea nemoralis. The sequence continues at coordinate 35,300 of JACEFZ010005989.1, read as the reverse complement.
GAATTATATATATATATATATCTCTTCTTCTTCTTCTTCTTCTTCTTCTTCTTCTTCTTCTTCTTCAGCATTCCGAGCCATTGAGGTTCTTTGCTGCAAATACAATCTGTCCCCATTCGTCTCTCTGGTGGACCTTCTCTTGCCAGTCGTTGATTCCAAGTGCTTGTAGGTCTGTATGTATATTATCTCTCCACCGCCTTCTTGGTCTACCTCGGGGTCTACGGTCATTTATTTCCTGAGTGTAAGCGAGTTTTGTTTCCCTATTATCTTCCATTCTTTCTATATGCCCCAGCCATTGTAGTCTATTAGCCTTCATGATACCAGTGATTAGCGGGGACTTAAACAAATCATAAATGTCTTTGTTACTTCTTCTTTTCCACTCTCCACTTTGTGTATCCCTAATGGGTCCAAAGATGCGTCTTAAAATTTTGTTCTCAAAGGTTTGTAACAAGGCTTCGTCTCCTTTCGTTGTACTCCAGGTTTCAGAGCCATACAGCACAACTGGTCTGATCAGTGTTTTGTATATTGTGATTTTGGTGTTACGAGATAGCGCCTTTGATTTTAGTAGATGTTGTAGTGCATAGTATATCTTATTTCCAGAGTTGATTCTAGTTTGTATTTCTTCCCTTATGATGTTGGAGCAGTTGAAGATTGTACCCAGGTATTTGTATGTTTCCGTTCTTTTAATGGTCATATTATCTATTTGTATGTGGCCAGAGTTTTTAGCCATTCCGTCTCTTGAAATTACCATATATTCTGTCTTATCTTGGTTGATAACCAGCCCCATCTGTTGGGCTTTTTCCTTTAAGTGAGTCAATATTTCTAATGTCTTTTGTTCACTTTGCCCTATAATATGTATATCATCTGCATAACCAAGCAGCTTGGATGTTCCTCCAATATCACATTCCTCCTTTACCTTCCTTACAACTTTCTCTAGAGCCAGATTGAAGAGTAGCGGCGATAGTGCATCACTCTGTTTCAAGCCAGATGTTATTTGGAAGGGGTCTGATTTCCTGCCTTTATATGTTACTATATTATAAGTATCTTCCATGCATAGTTTGGTCATGTTAATTAACTTCCTTGGTATTCCAAATTCCTGCATAACATTCCATAGACTATTCCTATGGACACTATCATAAGCCTTTTTAAATCCACAAAAATATTATGGAGATCTCTTTTATATTCCCAATGTTTCTCGGCTATTTGTCGTAAGATAAATATCTGATCTATTGTTGATCTGTTTTGTCTAAAACCCGCCTGGTAGTCACCTAATATGTCTTCTGAATATGGTTTTAGTCTATTTAGTAATACTGCGGATAGTATCTTATAGCTTGTGGACAGTAGTGATATTCCTCTATAATTTCCACATTGGAACTTGTCTCCTTTCTTAAAGATAGGTATCAATAATGATTCTTTCCAGTCATGGGGTAATTCTTCTGTCCTCCAGATTTTTATTATTAGTTCGTATAGCTTTAGATGTAATGCATGGCCACCTGCCTTTATAAATTCAGCAGCAATTCCATCAGTCCCAGTTGCCTTATTGTTTTTAAGTCGTGTGATTACATATAGGATTTCTTCAAATGTAGGTTCTTCAATTTGTGGTTCGCATGTTAGAACCTCTTCCTGTGGGAAAATGTTACTTGGAGCTTCACAATTTAGTAATTCAATAAAATATTCTTTCCATGTGTTGCACATTTCCTCATTGGTATTTATCATATTCCCATTTTTGTCTTTTAAACCATATGTGTTTTGTTGGTGCCCTCGTTTCATTGACTTCAGTACTATAAAAAAATTTCTGGATTCATTTTTCTGGTGATTAGTTTCCATATCTTTGATTATATTACTCATATATTCTCGCTTCTGCTGTCTGACTATTTTTGTAGCCTCTTTACATTCATTTCTATAATGCTCTTCCTTTTGGATATTATTGATGTCATTTAACCATACATGTCTGGCATTCTTCTTCCTAATGACAGCTTCTTCACATTTTTGATTGAACCATCTGTTCTTTCTATGCGTGGTTGACACACCGAGACATTCTTCTGCGGTAGATTGAATTGTATTCTTGATGTTCAACCAAGTTTGGTCAACGCTTTCCTCCAAAGGGTTTTGCAAAGTTTCAAGTTTACATTTTATTTCATCTGTAAATTTCTCTTTGACTGTAATGTCTTGTAGTTTTTCTCTGTTATATGTTGGGTGTAATCTTTGTAATTTAGTATAGAAAGCTCTCTTAAGTTTTATTTTAAATTTTGCTCCAACGAGGAAATGGTCACTGTGGCACTCAGCTCCTCTATAACTTCTGACTTGCTGTATGTTTGATGCATTTCTGTTGTTAATTAAAATGTGATCTATTTGATTATAGGTTCTCTTGTCACATGATTTCCAAGTTTGTTTGTGTATATCCTTTCTTTGTAGTCTGGTACTGCTAATCTGCAGTCCTTTGGCTTCTGCCAGGTTGATGACTCTCCATCCATTATCATTTGAAGTTGTATGTAGGCTTTCCATACCGGCCACTTTTTTTATTAGTTTGCTCTCTACCTATTTTTGCATTGAAGTCTCCCAGCACAATCAGGATGTCCTGTTTGGGGGTTTCTTCTATGACATCTTCCAGATCATTATAAAAGTCTTCTTTAATATCATCTTCTTTCTCTTCAGTAGGTGCATGTACATTAATCATCGTTATATTTTTCCATTTACCTTTTATTCGTAATTTACTAATTCTGTCATTAAAAGCTTTAAAGTTTAAAATGTTCCCCCATAACTCTTTTTTGATGACAAATCCTGTTCCTAATTCATGTTTATTTTGGGTGTTTCCTCCATATATTATAATCATTCCATTTTGCTCTAAAGTACCCTCTCCTGGCCACCTTATTTCTTGAATTGCTGTGATATCCATTTGATATTCAACCAGCTCCCGGGTTAGTTCTTCGGCCGCTCCAGCTCGATATAGTGTCCGTACATTCCATGTTCCAAATCTCAAAAGTCCTTTAACGTTCCAAGGTCGTTGTTCAGATAAGTCAGTCCGATATCGAGGCTCATGTATTTGTTTCGTAACAAAGAAAGGTTTTTACAAAGGTGGGGATGTTAACCCCACGCTTCAACCCCCAACCTGGAGGACCAGGGTGTTTCTCTTTGTCTGTTCTCTACCCTTTGACCTGTCCGGCTTGGGAGGCCCTGCTGGTAGCTACGCTACCGCCGGCATAGCTCTCAGGGTCATTGAGAAACTCAAGCTCCCCCACCACGACAAGGTGGAAACACCATCGGGGGAGATATATATATATATAGGGGAGAGGTGGAATTGTTGCCGTTAAACAGCTCAAACAGCGGTGATTTTCTCGTCTGTGTCGGCTACACCCCGCACCCCCCCCCCCCCCCACCCCCCAAACCGAAAGCTATACATTTGTCATTCAAACTGGTTGCCTGGCATTTTCTTTCATGAAGCATGTATTCAGTTTTAAGGCAAACATCAGCGAATGTCGCACATCCAATTGTGTACTATCGATGGACATTGGTATCATGGTTTTCTTCGCGCCAATAATATATTTCTAACATACAATTTGATATTGTATTATTTTTTTTCCCCCCACACACAACCAGAATGGTTAGTTTCAGCTTGAAAGTCCTGCTGATGATTACAACTGCCGTTGTTTTACATTCTTTACATTTTGTGGCACATGCACATGTGCCTGCCAAAAATATGTAATCCGGTCTAATCAAGAAAAGGCTATAGTTATACTGATAGTACTCGAGATATATTTCCCTGTAAGAAGACAAAATATGTGTTGAGATATTATCTGCCATTTGAGATCACCGTTTATAAAATTAATACATTGCAATAACTTAAATTTATACGATAGCTACTCAACTTTCGGGTTCTGTTTTCGTTCGAAATCATCCTATGATGAATTCAATTTAACTGTTTTCTTACAAAGTCTTAATTTATATACTCTAATAAAGTAATTCCCTTGTCTCCCTTGTTGATTGAAACATCGTTATTATTTCTGTCCCTTGATAATATGATTTTCTATTAATCAAGATACTACGTTTTTACACACACATAAAGACGTACAATGACACACACACACATACAGACGTACACTCATACACACATACATACAGACGTACACTCACACACACACACACAGAACTACACTCACACACACATACAGACGTACACACACACACACATACAGACGTACACACACACGCACACATTCATACAGACGTACACTCACACACACATTCAGACGTACACTCACACATACATACAGACATACACTCACACAAACATACAGACGTAGACTCACACACACATACAGACGTACACTAACATACAAACATATAGACGTACACTCTCACACACACATACAGACGTACACTCACACACACACACATACAGACGTAGACTCTCACACACACATACAGACGTACACTCACACACACACACATACAGACGTAGACTCTCACACACACATACAGACGTACACTCACACACATAAAGACGTACACTCATACACATACAGACGTATACTCACACACACATACAGACGTACACGCACACACACATACAGACGTACACTCCTACACACATACAGACGTGCACACAAACATACAGATGTACACTCTCACACACACATACAGACGTACACTCACACATACAGACGTGCACACACACATACAGACGTACACTCATACACACATACAGACGTACAGTAACACACAAATACACACGTACACTCACACACATACAGACGTACACTCACACACACACACATACAGACGTACACTCCCACACACTTACAGACGTGCACACACAAAATGACGTACACTCTCACACACATACAGACGTAAACACACATACTGACGTGCACACACCCACATACAGTCGTACATTCACACATACACAGACGTACACTTACACACATACAGACGTACACTCACACACATTCAGACGTACACACACACACATACAGACGTACACTCACAAACGTAGAGACGTACACTCACACACATACAGACGTACAATCACACACACATACAGACGTACACTCACAAACATACAGACGTACACTCACACACATACATACATACACTCGCACACACATACATAGTACACTCACACACATATACAGACGTGCACACACACATACAGACGTACACTCACACACACATACAGATGCACACTCACACACACACATACAGACGTACACTCATACACATACAGACGTACACACATACAGACGTACACACACATACATAAGTAAACTCACATAAATACAGACGTACCCTCACACACATACAGACGTGCACACACTCACACACACATACAGACGTACTCTCACACACGTATACAGACGTACTCTCACACACGTATACAGACGTACACTCACACACATACATACGCACACTCACACACACATACAGACGTACACACACATACAGACGTACACTCACACACATACAGACGTACACTCACACACATACATACGTACACACACATACATACGTACACTCACACAGACACTGTATTTTCTTACTATCCATTTGCATAATGATTCTTTGCAACAACTTCGTGATATGACACATTATACAAAATGTTCGATGTTGATAACATTGTAATGTCCCTGATGTCATAAGTGTGTCGTATTGTACGCTTTTGTGTGTATTTTATTTTATTATTCATTTTATATATTTATTGATTACTTCTGATTTTGGATTTTCACCTGTGTTTCGTGATACTATGGATCTCCTTGTAAGGTATGTGCACGTGTTGATGTTTAGTACGTTTCTTCTCGCAGGAGCTTAATATACCTATTTGTTTCCAATTCATATTGTTATATCCTGCTGCAGCCGCTGCTTTTTCTTCTATTGATATCTTAAGGCTTGCAATAATTATAGATTTATATAATTCAGGAGGTATGTCTCATTATCATATATTGTATTTAGCAGACTGATAATATTTCCCATCTGCAAGCTGCAGTCAGTTGAGGGGAAACCAATGCCAGGTTAATAGTACCGTCCCCATCTCCTACTCGGCTTGCAATTCTGGTGACACAGTCATTGTTTATGCAGACAAGATCAATGGTTTCAAGTCTACCATGAAGCTCCTACCCATTTGTTTGTTGGAAGCACTGTTTCGCCATCATCTGCCTTTAGCCTTGAAATCCCACAGAAAATGAAATTATCTCGGTAACCCACAAGTTAACCGAGAGACTGCCACCTCTGCGAGTCTTCATTCGCATTGCAGGTAAAAGCACTGAAAAAGGGTTCGAACATTGTAATGTTTCATAAGTACAAATTTAGTATTCTGTATACTAGAAAATCATAGCATCAAGGGACACAAATAGAATCTATGTTTTAACCAATAAGGGAGACAATTAAATCAATTTATTGTAGTATATAAATGAAGACCATGTAATGAAAACTGTTAGTTTGAAGATAGCATAGTATGATTTATAATGAAACAAATGACAACTTAAGAGGAGTAGCTACTAAAATGATTTTAATTTATTGCATTGTCATAGATGCCCAGTCGATATCCTCACATGGTATGTAATATCTCAAAAGAATTGTAGTTTATTTACGAGACAATATGTTATGTGTAATATCCTAGTAATTACTACTCCTAGTGTCGGTGCAGTTGTAGACATAGCATTTTTGGCTGGTACATGTTCATGTGCCACGTGTCAATGAGGGTCTGGTTCAAATCTGTCTGAGGTCCACTGTTGCTTTGATCTGAGCCGATCGATTTGTCTTCTCGCTTTTCAGTACATTTCTTTTTATTTGCCCTATGCTTCAGACGGTGTAGTGTAGTCGTGGTTGTTGAGGGGAAGCAGCGTGGTAACAGGTGTTTGGGGGGCTGGAGGTGTCGATCTCTCACCGTCAGACAGGCTCTTGGTTGAGCGTCCCCTTCTCCTAGTGACCAGCTGGAAACAGTCTTCATTCTCCTTACTATGTTGATCTGTCTGGGAGTTCGAGGTGACTGTTTGTGCCAGTCTAAGTCCCTTCTGGGTTTGTACTTTGGTCGGACATTTATTACTCCAGTGAGAGTCCTCACCAAAGACTGTACACCCCGTACGGCGCCACGGAACTGTGATGACGAGACGGTGTAGCTTATCTTCTACCCCGCCCAACTCCATGTCCACCTAATGTGGTAAAGGCTCTTCCGGGTTGCACAGAAGTAACCACTTGTCCGAGCTGTTTTTAAGTTTATGCACTTCCGCATTTATGTCTCCGAAATATCCGTGGCTATTTGCTTCACTGTCTCAACCTTTGCGGTTGTAGGCATCCAGTGAATAACAGCCTTGGTCTTTTCTGATATGTTTTCTATTTATTCATTCATTCAGTAGCATGTCCTTTACAGAACCTCACTGCCATAACAACCTTCCGGAAAACCTCTCGATCATAAGCAAGATGTGCCGCGTTCTGATACACCCATCTGGAGATCATACGCCACATCCTGCACCAATCTTCTCTTTGGCCTTCCTCTTCCTCTCTTCCAGGCATATATCCTTTCAATATTGTTCTCTCCAAACTTTCGTGACGTTTCAAATTACCAAAATATTTCAATTTTCTTTGTTTTATCGTCTTTAATAGCCACCTTCGTCAATATTCAATTCTTTAAGTATGGATGCATTTGTTTAGTTTAGTTTAGTTTAGTCGATGGATCAACATCACTGCACACGGGTGTAACCCATAAGTGCTCCGTTCTCCTCCTAACTCAAACCTGAGTCTGGAGAAACTCAGCTCAGTGCACGAACTCCGTAGCACCGGCGAGGATCCTGAAATACTTTGTGTAGATTTTTAACTTGAAATTTTGCCCGGGCAGCGCCATTAGGCTACTCTTTTTCGATTTCCAACTGCCAAGGGATTTTTTACGTGCGCAACAATACACACGGGCGTCCGATCTCACTACCCAGAGACCAGGGGACATTTTTACTAGAAGTCCACGTGAAAAAATCCCGGGCCTTACCGGGGCTTGAACACGGGACCTCCAGCACTCGAGGCGGACACCATACCTCGAGACCACGCAGCCTCCCCCCCCCCCCCCTGGATGCATTTGTTCTTTTCTTTACCCAAGATATTCTTAGAACTCGTCTATAACATTTATATTCAAAGGCATTTATGCGCTGTTCAGCTTGTTTAGTAAGTGTCCATGTCTCACATGCGTATGTTACAATGTGAAAGATGCATGCTCTTAAAAATCTAATTTTTGTAGTTCTGTCTGTCCCACTCCATAATTTATTCAGCTGTTTTAGTCTTTGAAGAGCAATTGATAGTCGCCGTTTAATTTCTTTCATTGTGCCGCCGTTGATTGGTAATCAATGACCCAAGATATTCAAAATTTTCCACCATCTCCAATTTTTCCCCATTAACGTATATTTCTTTCTCCATAGTAGTTTTGTCTGTATGCATTATCTTTGTTTTTGCTATGTTAAGATATAACTTGTGATTTTCCTATTCAGTTGGGTTGAGGCTATTAGGTTTTCTATGCCATTCTGTGTTGTGGATAGTACAGGTTAAACAAATAGGGTGAAAGCACGCAGCCCTGACGGATCCTTGTTTGATATCAAACCAATCTGATGTATCGCCATCTATTCTAACTGCTGTTTGTTGGTCTAGATAGAGCATTTTTAAGAGTTGTAATATATGTGATGGAAAGCCCATATACCTCATAATTTCCCAAAGTTTCTGATGTTGTACACAGTCAAATGCCTTTGAATAATCCACGTAACATGAGAATAGGTTTACATTAAATTCTCTGCACTTCTCTATTATTAATCGCATGTTGAATAAGGTTTTCTATTACAATAGTTAATTTAGGATTCTGCAGTTCATGCTTCATCCCGTGAAGCCGTTCATAATGGGCCACCTTTGCTTCCAGTGTCAGCGTAGCGTACTATCTTTTAGGGTTCTCAAAAATGGTAGATGGATTTTATCCCTTGCTTACGAATCCCACAAGGCCCCATCAAGACGCTCGTCATCAGTGAGTAGTTGAACGGAAATACATGAGGCCTGATATAGAAAACACAAGTGTGTTTGCTTGATGGAACTCTCCTCCTTCAAAACCTTCTCTCGTGTTGACTTTGACACGTTTTACAATTTGGTTTTCCATCTTCGATATTCCGTGACAGAGTAAATCTTTAACACAGGTATACACGTGGTGAAAACTATCGAAATCACTTCCACAAAATTAATAACTCTGATATGTTTGAATAATCCGTGACGGAGGAATTGTGCAGTAGCATAGTAGCCCCTGGTGTAATCATGTGTGGCCTAGAGAACAATCTGCCATTTGTATAGGACAATTACATTCTAGTTCACGACCTTGGTGTAGACCTGCATATCCAAACACGTATACATGAGAACATCTTATTTAACTCTATAGTATCAATAATATACATTCACTGTTGCAAACATATGCGGCTTTTTCTCTAAGTCCCCGTAAACATCATGCAGTGGGCAGTAAAGAACAGACCAAGAAAGGGGTAAGGCAGGGATGCTTTAACCACCGGTGGCCATCTTAAGAAATGCCCGTGTATGAAAGTAACCTCAGGTAAAACATGTTAACTCTTTCGCCTCTGAGAGAGTCATTGCAGTTGAACATCTCTAACAGCGGCGATTGTCTCGTCCGTGTTGGTTACCCCCAGACTTGTTGAAAGCTATGGTAACGATACATTTGTCATTCCAACTGGTTGCCTGGCCTTTACTAGGATGAAATATATATGCAGCGTTAAAGCAAACATCAGCGAATGTCGTACATACACTGGTGTATTACAGATGGACATCGGAGTCATATGTGTCTTTTTGCCGTTAACATATCTCTATCATATAATTTGATATGTTGTTGTTGCAAAGAGATTTTGTGCTATTGTTACATGGACACGAGATATTCACTGATCGCTTTTCCCTTTGTTCACTTCCATCGGTGATGTTTTGTGCGTCTTCAGATCTCGCTATGACGACTAGTTAGCAACGGCGCTTTCTTTGTCTCCACTATTCAGTCTAATCTTAATCGAACGAACGAACGAACGAACAAATGTTATTTGTAAATTGTTTAAAAAAATGGACACACAGGTCTGTCTGACACGCTGCCCTTCTTCTCTCTTTCCGCCCCTTCGTTATTTCATTCACATCTAATCTAGTAGACCGACATTGCTGACGTGACTACCCTGCTATGTGTAGAATTCAGGGTAGAATGTCTCCCAGTGTTCATGACCGCAGTGATCAGTTATTATATGCAGGCAATGGATGCCACAACCACAATAGTTTGTTTCAGCTTCAACGTCGTGCTGATGCTTACCAAAATTGACTCCTGCTGTTTTACATTCTATTTTGTGGCACATGAATATGTGCCAGCCAAAAAATGTGATGTCAAGGAAAGATTGAATAGTAAGTAAACGGATATCACACTAGATGTATTATCCTCTATATAGACTACATTTCTTTTGAGATAGTATCCACCATTCGACGTCACAGACTGGAAACCTATGACAATGCAATAATTTAAATTTATTTTAGCAACTATTCATGGTATGCGTTGTTCTTTCCCTTATAAATCTTACTATGATATCTTCAAACTAAAAGTTTGCATTACATATTCCTCATTTACATTCTACCATAAACTGATTTCATTGTCCCCCTTGTTGGTTACAAAATATGGTTTATGTATATCGATTGATACTATGAATTCGTATTATACAAGTTTCTACATTGTTACCTATGCAACATTACAGTAATGAAACTTGTTTATATTGGTCAGTGCTTATACCTGCAATGCAAAAGTAGTCTCAGAAGTGGCAGTGCATCAATGCAATGTTGGGTCACCGAATAACATCATTTTCTGTTTGATTTCAATGTTAAAGGCAGATCATTTGGAAACATTGCTTCCAACAAACAAATGGGAGGGGCGTTAGGATGGACTTGAAACTAACGACCTTGTCTGCATCAACAGTAACTGTGTTACCGGAATTGCACACCGAGTAGGAGATGGGGACTGCACTAATAACCTAGCACTGGTTTCCATTCAACTATAAACATTATGCAGAGTATAATATATGATACTGAAAGATATTATTCGGGAGCAATCGAATGTATTCAACATTGGCAATTGAGGATAATGTCTCACGTCACGAAGATTTTGCTAAGAATCATCATGCAGATGGAAAGTAAGAAAATAAAACCCGAAACAGAGGAAAAAACAATGACGCCCTCCCTACCCATTGTTCTATCGTTTCATGTTCCTATTTTAAATGGTGTTACTCGTGTGCACTCGGTCGCTTGCTGACGGTCTAGAGTCCCCTGGTGCACAAACTAGAAACGATATAGACTTACATGTCACATTAATCTAAAGGATAATGAAAACTACGAATGCATATTGCAAATAATATCATATGTGGCGTTGTATTATTATGAGATGAGATAAACTATATATACACAGTGAGCATATCAAGTGGCTTATGACACATCCCCCACCACAACCAACCGAAATGTACTAAACTTCACTTGACGTATTTGAGCAGTTACTTCTCCAGTCTGAGTAATCTTTATTGCTCATTCTCCATTTAATAATTTCCACAAAGTAAGTAAATTATTCCGTGTGCTGACCTATCGTGATCATTTTAATATGTATGGTTTTCTGACGAAATACACTTCAATTTGGTCTTTCCGATCATAAATTAAATTTACTCTAAAATGAGTTTGAGCGCGCACATATAGAGTTTCTTATAGGGGAACATATCACATCAGAGTTATTCTTTTATGAGAATGAGGAATTTACGATAATATGTAGGTCTGTGATTGGTTTGATCTAACGCCACATTAATATTCTCAGCAAATACACAACATTTACTGCATCCTTACCTTCTGTAAACCCATTTTTTATCTTCACCTGTTTCAGGTATATGTTCTTACTAACACTTTGCATGATGATTCTAATCAAGATCTTCGGGATGTGATACATTATGATAATTGCTCGATGTTGATGACATTCTAACGCGCCTGATGTCTTTCCACTTTGCGTTATAAATATTGTGACTCGGTTCCATCGGCATAATGTTTCCTAGGTAAAAATGTAGCAATAGCTTATTAGGAAATTATGTTGTCAAGGGATATAAGTAGAATCGACTCTATCATGCCCTTTGCTCATTGTTTACATAATCGGCCTCTTCTTCTGGTTCCATTTATTATGTACATCATTGCTTGTTGAGTATATTATCCGACGATAACCTAGATGTGTAACTAAACCCTTTCACTTTCCTACTTCTTGATGCATTCCAACGCGCTATAACCCCCACTTTAGTCCTGCTTGCTTGCTTGCGTTCGTTGGCTGTGAACTCCAGCGCGAAGTCATGTATTCGATGAAGACATCCTGTTGTCCAACATCAGTGTGATGTCATACATGACCTGAGGTTTGCGTGATTATCCGTTGTCCCATGTCTGGCTTATTGGTGTGCAGACTGGTGGTTCCTCGCCGTGCAGGCAGATACTCTCCGACTTCGGAAGAATCAGCGATCCTACTACGTTAGCCAGGACCCTGAATGGACCTGTTGCCCAGGTCCTAGGGACGTGTTAGTAGGTCATGGCCAGTATAGAACCTGGCCCTGGTGCCTTGGAAACATCTCTGCGTCTCTACTGTAATCCTGATTTCATCATTTATGACTTTATCTCTTCTCGATACGTTGGGTATTCTTGTCGGGAATTTCATTTCAGTTGTCATAACTGTTCTTGTGTCTTTTTCTGTCATTGTCTAGATTTGGCGTTGGTAGCATATAGTTGTTAAAAAGATTGTGTTGTAAGCGAAATAGAAATCAGAAAATGCATCATAAATGGAATAAAGACAAAGAAGAAAATTATTGCAGATAGGTCACATACCGAACGTGTGAGACGTAAGATGGTGCATGATGGTGGAAATGAGCACGTGTTCACATGCACCCACTGTGCACGGACATTTACAGCGCGAATTGGCCTTATCAGTCATATTCGCTACCACCATAAGTAAAAGTTTATATGCCTTTTTAAAGCGCAAACTATCGTCTGTCAAGACGGCAAGGTACCAATGTGTGTGCGTGTGTGTGTGTGTGTGTGTGTGTGTGTGTGTGTGTGTGTGTGTGTGTGTGTGTGTGTGTGTGTGTTGTAAAGTTCTTTCTTCAGTATCTGCTGATACGTGTTTGTTCTTTAGTATCGGTACCTTTGTCCAATGAGTGAGTTTGCCTTATTGCATCTATTTTCTATCTCATCTTCTGATTTATCACCAATATTCCAATAATCCAAACATAATGTGCCATGCCGGTAAGCGTGGGCGGTCATGTTCTGCCATCTCACTCGATCACCAGAGTGGTGGATCAGCTCCGTGTTTCTTTTTCGACCATGCCACACGGCCAAGCCATCCAGGTACTTGCCGCTAGGTCTTCCCCTTGGTCTGTTCCCCTCGATCTTACCAGTTGTCACCAAGTTCCAATAATTCCAATAATGGTTTGCTGATATGTGGAACTCTCACATATATGCAGATCTGAAGCAATGAGCTCGCAATGACATTGACCAAGCTAGAATCACAATGAAGCCCTCTTTCCTACCCTCAAGAAATTGTAGAAGTTCTTAACGCGTGCACTCAGAGTTCAGACTGGAAGCATCAAGACAGTCTTCAGCATAATATATAATGAAGCACATTAACTTATTCAGTGACAAACAAAAGGAAGGTATGGAACAAACATCAATTTATTGCAGAAAATAGGACGTAGGTGTGTGTCATAGTAATGATCTAACAATTGTTAAAATGGTAGCAGACATAATGTATTATAAATCACATTAAAGTATTTTTAACAAATACAACGTTGGTATTCCTACTGTCCTTATAGGTTAGATTAGTCCCTCATAATGCCAGGGTTATTCATGTGTCAGAAGTCAGCTTTATTGTGAAAGCACATTTACATCAGCGTTGGTACACATTTCGTAATGACACCCTTTCTCTCTGTCTATGTCTCTGTATCTGCCTCTGTCTCTGTCTCCGTCTCTGTCTCTCTATCTGCCTCTCTCTCTCTCTCTCTCTCTCTCTCTCTATCTATCTATCTCTCTCTCTCTCTCTTGCTCGCTGGCTCTCTGTCCATCTTCTTCATTTTCTTCTTCTTCTTGTTCTTCTTCATCCCCTCTGATTTTGTGTGAGTGTATGTGCTTGTATGTGTCTCTCACAGAGTCTATCGTCCTTCTATGTGTACACTATATGGCTCTAACTCATGGGTGTAAAGTAATATCATCAAGCAACAAAATAACTACTAAGCAGTGACTGTTAAACTTGTTTATATGTAAATCAGTCTACGGCTTAGGAGGGAACAAGCCTGAATATAATGCAAGCAAATGCAACTTAAATACTAAAAGTCATGGCAGGTTGACCAGACCCTAAGCCTTGGGTGGCAATTGGTTAAGGATCGAGGCGCCGACGAAGCACAGTTAGAGCATGTCTTTGTTGCTGCGGCATATTCTGCAGCTTGACGTGCACCAGATATATTGGTGTGACCTTTTCTCTGGATTACACAATGCAGACCGAGAGAGGTACCATGCTTCATGGCACACACGGTCTCTACAATCCAGGCCATGTTGTGTACTATGTAGACGTATAACACCACCCCTGGTCTGCCGCCGAGGGTTGTAATTATTATGCCTTTTTGAAGAACAATGTAACAAACTATACAGTCTGTCAAGACGGAACGTGCCAGCAGTAGTATATATCTATACATGAAACATGTAAGCGACAATTTACCTGGGATGTATGATTGTCATTCAGTGAATCGGCAGTTAAGGTATTGAAACCTAAGAACATTATAAAGGGCTGGTCATCGGTTGAGGTTGCGATGTCTTATTGTAGTGTACGTGTTTCTACGGAATTCCAAGCATTTGAGAGAACTGGTAGTAATGTGATAGGGTAGGCAATGTTGGAAACCTCTCAATGATTGTGTGTGCAACCACTTTGGGAATAGTAATTAATGATTCGTGTCGCATTACCGTGTCCAATCCGAAAAACCCCTGGTTTCTTATTACGATTGGATACAGCCCTGCTGGGTTTCCCTCTTCGGTATCTCACTGTGCGTGCAGCAGTCGACGAGACCAGTTCTCTACTGTTTCACTAATCTATTCTTGCTCTCAGTATAGTGCTCTATATGGCTTCTACCAGGTCGAATTGATGTTCTTGAGGCCGGTCAAGATAGTACATTCGCAGTTTTGAGTCTCTGTGGCGAAGTGGTCAAGCCGTTTGACTCGTGCTCCGAAGGTTGTGGGTTCGATTCCGGGCCGCGCCCTTTGGTTTACGAGTTAAATGTTTCGGAGACTCCTGTGGGTCGTCGCTAAAAGCTACGGAGTTCGTGCTTTGTGCGACGCTTTCCGGGCTGCGGAAAGAGACCGAGCCATATGGGATAAAACCCGGTACAATGAAGTCGACCCTGTCGACTTTTAAGCGAATTTTTTTTAGCTTTTTCGCTCTACATCTCCTATAGCATTCACTATAGCAGGCTCCAACGCTTTTCAGTTTTCCAAATTAACCCGGCTACCTTATTAACATGTTCATGGCAATGTTTATGGTATGACATATACAGAGAGAAAGAGACCAAACCTCAGAGATAGATATAGTATGTGGAAGACAGGGTAGCCGTGGCTGAGTGGTTAGGGTATCATTCTCCGACCCAGGAAGCGCCGGATTCTATCCTTGCATAGAGCTGGGATCTTTTCCAACATCCATACATATATAATAATATCACGCGCTCAATTGACCTCTCAATTAGATACCTCAGATACCTGGCTTCCTCGGATAAAGTAAAATACACAACTTAACTGATCTCTAGATTCATTGCTGTCCACCTGCTTTGCAATAATTGCATCTAGCATACTTGATTCGGCCTGGACATTTATATGTTACTCATATTATTTAATGTCCACATTTGTGGATCTGACAAGAATTATACTTTCTAAAATCGTACTTGTAATTAAACGGGTTATGCAGTTAATGTAGACGTATATTACGATAAATAAAATAACATTTTGTATTACATTATCAATGACCACAATTCAGTTATTGATTAATATAAGTCAGTTAAAACAATTTCAAATGTCTGTGTCATTGTAGCAATGACTGCATAATTACCAAGAAACGAAGCCAGCAAAATGTTAACAACATTTTCTAAAATCAAACGTGCATCATGTATGTTATAGAAATAACGAACTTCGATTATCTTCCTTGCTATGCCTAATATCTATTATGTTTGCTTCCCTTGTCATTTTCCTATGAAACAATATGTTTTAAAACTGTCGTGTCAACAGACGGAATGCCCATATATAACAAGTATGGTTCAGAAAGGAATGCCCATATATAACAAGTCTGGTTCAGAAAGGATGAATAGAAAACAAACATGCATGCCAACGTGTCATCACATTGTTGCTGCAATAATAGGCATGGGCATCTTCCATGATTATTATTATTATTTTTATTTTTTTTTTTAAATGGAGAGCGAGAATGTGTGGAAATGTCCTAAGTGCGTCGTGTCGATTCTTAAAGTTTTAAATTGATTTTTTAATTGATAACGTTTGTTAGAGATTGTGAGTGCGACAAATGCTGATTCCATCGGCGATGAACTGTATATTTTTCGTGGACTTTAGTGTTGTCATTCTGGCGGCGGCATTATGAACAGTGCATCTGTGCGGGCTGCTGGTTTGCCGAGACTCCAGTCTTTTTCCACATTTCAGATTGGGGAATGAAGAGCATATTGTGTGATATTCCCTGGCACAGGAACGGAGCATATCGGGGACGGCCGTTGCCGTGAAGTTGCAAACGCGACTATCTAACTAACTAAAAAACTAACTAACTAACTAACTAACTAACTAATTAACTAACTAATTAACTAACTAACTAACTAACTAACTAACTAAACCACTAACTAACTAACTAACTAAATAACAAACTAACTAAAAAGCTAACTAACTAAATAAATAACAAACTAACTAACTAATTAACAACTAACTAACTAACTAACTAACTAACTAACTATCATCATCATTGGCACCTTGCCGTCTTGACAGACGATAGTTTGTGCTCTAAAAAAGCATAATAACTTTTAACTATGGCGGTAGCGAGTGTGACTGATAAGGCCAATTTGCGCTGTAAATGTCCGTTCACAGTGGGTGCATGTGAACACGTGGTCATTTCCACCATCATGCACCATCTTACGTCTCAAACGCTTGGTGTGTGACTTTTCTGCAATAATTTTCTCCTTTGACTTTATTCCATTTCTGATATTTGCCCTCCATGCAACACGTTCAGCGGTGACTTGCTCCCAATGTGCATTATCAATGCCTGTATCAATCATGTCCCGCTTACACACATCTTTGTATCGTAGTAGAGGCCGACCCTGAGATCTCTTACCCATCTGTAATTCACCAAAAAAGATATCCATTGGTATTCTACCATCATCCATCCTCCTAAGATGTCCTATCCATCTAAGTCTACGAAGACTGAGCATGGAATAAACTGTCACACAACCTGATCTTTCCAATACTTCAGTATTTGTGATTTTGTCTTGCCACTTAATACCAAGAATTCTTCGCAGACACCGCATATGAAAGCTGTTTAAATTGTTCTCTTGGTGTGAGTAAGTTGTCCAGGTTTCACTGCCATAGAGAAGAGTACTAAGGACACAGGCTTGATAGACAAGGACTTTTGTTTTGGCAGTAAGCTTCCTGTTCTCCCAGACTCTTTTTCTTAATATGTTCATTGTTGTTGCTGCCTTACCAATCCGGATGTTGATTTCCTGATCTAGGGATAATTTGCTATTTACCACTGATCCTAGATATGTAAAATGGTCTACTATCTCTAGTTTGGCGTCATCAATAAAGATTGATGGTACCCCATGTGCACCTTGTGACATAATCTGTGTCTTCGTTTTGCTAATTGTTAAACCAAATTCAGAACAAGCATTGGAGAATGCAAATAGTAGACATTGCAATTCTTCCTCAGAGTGGGTCGTAACTGCAGCATCATCTGCAAAAAGCAACTCTCTGATCAGTACCCTCCTAATTTTGGTCTTAGCCTTCAATCTCTGAGCATTGTAGAGGCCGCCATCTGAGCGTGTGTGAATGTATATACCACCATCCTGATCACGAAATGCATATTTCAGTCGAAGTGAAAAGTATATTCCAAAGAGGGTGGGAGCTAGTACACAACCTTGCTTAACTCCACTCTTGATTTCAAATTCTTCAGAAGTTGCACCATCAAACTTGATTATACCCTTCATGCCTGTGTGGAACGATTCCACAATGGACAGAAGAGTTGGTGGGCAGCCAATCTTCTTTAGTGCATTGCCTCTCCATAGCACAAAGCCTGGACTAAAATATAGAGATCATGTGTTGCCCATGCAGCATGATCCCTCTCTCGGCCTGCCTAGTTCACTCCAGAAGAAAGGTAACACCCCTACATCTGGAACAAGACAAACTGCAGAAGCTGCCGGAACTAACTAACTAACTAACTAACTAACTAACTAACTAAAACACTAACTAACTAACTAAAAAACTAACTAACTAAAAAACCAACTAACTAACTAAATAACAAACTAACTAACTAATTAACATCTAACTAGCTAACTAACTAACTAACTAACTAACTAACTAAGAAGAGAGTGCGGAACACACAGAGGTATATCACTCCTGAGACTTATAGGGAAAATGTACGCAAAACTACTGGAACACAGAGTTAGACCCCTAATTAAACAACAGTTAAGCAAAGTACAATTCGGCTTCATGAAAGATAAAAGATGCATTGATGCAATGTTTACCCCGTCTCAACGCTGTCGTCGTGTGAACATTCACTCCGACAGCTGTGAGCTTAGTTACACTGTCAGTTCTATTGTTCGCAGACAAAATGACATCACCCGCAACTTTATGTTCAGTCAATTTGGCTATCTGAAGAAAACAAAAATCTAAAAAGTAAATTGTGTTTGCTTTCGTCATGATTTGACTTTTCGTATTCATTCTTCCTATGCCTCTACTCTCCAACACACACACACATACATACATACACACACACACACACAGACACACACACGCACACACGCACTCACGCACGCACGCACGCACCCCACCACCACCCACACGCACCCACCCCCCACAGACCCACCCTCCCACACACACCCACACATACCTGCACACCCACAAACAGACACACCACGCACGCACCTACGCACGCACACACAACACAACACACATCATTCAGAAACACGCACACAAACACACACCTGTAATACCCATTTATTAACTCTTTCGCTACCAAGGGTCCATCTGGTGCCACATTTGATCCGCTGTGGTGGCAATTGGTGCTTTTATGGCCACAAAATGATCAGTGGTTTATTTGATTCATTTCTGCTCCATTTCGGAATTTTAAGTTACAGTACACTGAAAAGTCGTACGGCCGAAAGATTTCTACGCCATCTTTGTGCGGTCAAACGTTTTCTAATATTGGATTCTTGTGAATTTTCAGTTTTAAGGTGGTGTTAATTTGTTTGTTTGGGTTTTTCACAATGGAAACGCCCACCAGTTTGCGTCCACGTAGTATGACTTAAGATCAAGCTAGATTATTGTTTATAATTGTTTTAAACAATAGTGATTCCGATATCAGTGAATATTTAGAAATAAGTTTTAGTTGTGCCTAAAGTTTTAGCACGTGGTGATAAAGAAAAACCAGTGAATGTTCGTCAACAGCTGGGTGTCTGACAACGAAGTCCGAATGGCTGAAGTTTACGTCTGTCATTATTGCTATGGGACTTGATCCAAGACCATGTATCAAAGACTACCGATGTACAAGTGCACATTTATATACTCCGTTGGTATGGCACTGCCACTACGTTTCCCAGTAATCAATTAGAATATATTTATCACACCATATTTCACGTATGTGAACCTGAGGCAAAAAAAACAAAAAAGCATTGATCCTCTTGTTTACATGATTCTGAAGAATATCCAGGAAGCATTTTACCCATTTGAAAATGTGTCCATTGATGAAATGATTATTTGGTGGAAGGGCTAAAAAAAAAGCTAAAAAAACCATGCATTGTTGTCTCTACCAAGTCTGTAGTTAGAACTGTTGAGAGCGGATTGCAAAAACCGCAAAGCAAGCCGAAGATGATCTCCATGAATATAACATGACGATGAATGGCTGCGACAGAATGGACCAAATGGTTGGATATTATAATATCCATGATAGGAAAACCATTAAGTGGTGGAAGAAGATCTACTACTGGATCATTGAAATTGCACAGATCAATGCTCACATCCTACATTCCATATGCAAACAGAGAAAGGAGGAAAAAAAACTTGCCATTGAAGGATGTCAAGTAAAGGAAAGTGCTCATCGCGAAGCAGCTCAGAGTATTCCTGAAAGTTTGACACTCTGCCTGCCGAAGAATTTCAGTCCGTTGCAGGAAATTATGTCCAAAGAGTTACATGAGCCCAGCATTTAATAGAATTAGTCGGTGTCAATAGAGACTGTGTTTTTGCAGCACTCGAACTAAACAACACATATTATCTTTTGTTTGCTCCGGCTGCACTAATAGACCACACTTGTGCGCCAAAGTTTGCTTTGCAGCCTATCATAAAATAGACTGCCACGTATAGTAAATAAAAACATACAGACATGACAATTAAATGTAAATCTGCCAAGTGTTTTCCTAATTTTTGTCTGAAAAAAGAAACACACATGATTCAGAATCTGCGGCAAAACTTCTTTTCGGATTATTGATTGGGAGCAATTGTGTTTATAGTTTAGAAAAGTGTTGTTTGTTCAGTAAATTCAACAGGATTAGCAGTGATCAGGATATTGGATAACAACGCCCCCTTGGTAAGTGCAATGTTTACATTATTTTTACATCCTTTTGTACAACTATTTTACAAATTATATTATTATTTTTATTATATTTACAACCTAAAGCAAAAATTCTCCTACCAACATATTCCATTGTGAAATCCCCTTTATTTTGATATATAATACAACATTTCTGCTACAGTTTTAACCATTTTCATAACATTATTGTGACACACACCAACTTCCAGATTTCGGCCATTAGTTATTTTCATTTTTGTGAAAAAGACATGGTTCAGAATATGCACCAAAACTTTCTTTTGGGTGATTTAAATGAGCAATACTGTTTATATTCTTGAAGACAAGTGGTGTTTGTTTGATTATTCAGTAAATTAAACATGATTAGCAGTATAGGAGTGTAGATAACATATTATAAGTGCTTGTTTACATTATTTTTACCTCTTTTTGTCCAATTATTTTAAAAATTAAATTATTATTTTTATTATATTTGCAACCTAAAGCAAAAATTCTCCTACCAACATATTCCTCGTGCAATTCCCTTTATTTTGATATATAATACAACATTTCTGCTACAATTTTAACCATTTTCATAACTTTACTGTGACAAACCCCACCTTCAAGATTTCAGCCATTATTTTTTGTCACTTTTTATGAAAAATACATGGTTCAGAATATGCATCCAAAACTTCTTTTTGGGTTACTTTAATGAGCAATACTGTTTATATTCTTGAAGACAAGTGGTGTTTGCTTGATTATTTAGTAAATTAAACATGATTAGCAGTATAGGAGTGTAGAAAACACCTTATAAAGCAGTTTTTTAAACAATTTTTACCTCTTTAATTTCAGTTGTTATTATTAAACCTCTCATTATTATCATAATATTTGTAACCTATCAATTAATTATTAACACTGTCATGTTCCTTGTGCAATCCTCTTTAATTTGATATGTAATACAATAGATCTGCTACCATCTTAACCATTTTAAAAGCATTATTGTAACACACCCCTAGTTCCAATTTTCTGCCATAAATTTATGTTTGGTCACAGCCCAGTTTTTGTTTGGTTGTGAAAGAGTTAAGTAAAGGATATAATGCAAGGTTTTATAAGTATAGTGAACGTGAGGGCGTTTTCATTGAGAGACAGTTTGCCTATTATATGTGAATGAAGGTTTATGACAGTGTGTGTTTGTGTTTTTTTTTTAACGGTTGCATATCTTTAAAGGACGTGTCGTGTATCCATTTAAAGTGTCGTCCCTGGAGTGAGAGGAATCAACACCCACATTATATTTTAACCCCTTATCATTATCCTGGAGAAACCACTAGAATCCGTCTACGAAAACTCCGTCAGTTTATGGACACCTCTTTCTCTCTCTCTATCACTGCTGTATCATGCCCCCTCTCATTCTTCCCCAACGCAACATACTCAACAACTCTAGCTTCTAAAAATTAATAACAATTAATTTATTAAAAGAAAAGTGTAATGTATGGGAGAAGCGTATGCGAAGAATGTGTGACGTGTTCTATAATGTGAGTAGAATCGGACCCTCAGATCAATAGCACAGTCAGTTCATCCTTGCAAGGACACACCACAGCACGTTAGGTCAGAACAAGATAGCCTCACCGAGTGATGTATCTCTCCTGCCAGACACTGACTTCTCTTCTGTAGCTACCTGGTAATCCATCTACCTGATTCATTCGAAATAGATACAGTTTTGTAATTTACCACTGATCATGGACCGGTTGCTCACTGCACATTATAAGTTCCTATAGTTCCTAAAAAATGTACAAATCCTTTGTACTGTGAAATTAGGTATCACTGTTATTGTTAATATACTTGATCCTAACTAGTGTCTATATAGTCTCAAGTACAATGTCTCTTGTAATATTTCACTGGAATCTACCACACCATGTGAATGTTACATTTAAAGTTCTCGTTTAGTTACTACTGTTTGTATGACGTGTGGTGTCTCAACAAACATCACCCATCCTAGGTGAACCTTAACACACAGGAATCGTTATATTCTTTTGCTCTTCTGAGCCGTGTTATGGTGGACCCTCCTGATCATGAGTCCAGCGTAAACATTATACCACCTTTCTTCTCGGACGTTATTCATTTTCCGTAAGAAAACATTTGACTGTTCAAATGGTGTTCTTCCCAATTGGAGTTGAACTTCTTCAAAACCAGTGTTGAACTTCCTCGTAACTGGCAGGGAACCTGTTAGAGAAATAACACATCTGGTGATAGCACTAGTCACTGATCCTACCGACTGAGTGTAAGCCTATTGCCTTGCTCTGATATTTTTCAGCTAACTAAACTCTGTGATAGAGCAGATGAGCTCCTCACCTAGGTCCGAATCAGGTTATGACAAGGAAAGACCAATAAACAGACTGCAGAACCCCAGTGGGCACCCCACTGAAAGATCCCCCTATTGGACACTTTCCCCATCTCCCAACCCATCTTAAATCTCTCCAAATATCACCCCGCTACACTATTCTCCCTAGCAGAGCTACTTCTCACTTCACTACTCTATTCTCAACTAGCAGAGCTAATCATCAAGTTTTACCAAGGCTACTGCCTATATTAATTAGGTCTAAATATACTATCTATATAGTACCTTATGTAACACTGCTTTTCTCCTGAATCACATCTACAATTTGCCATGACTGGCACGTGTAAATAAAATTTATTTAATCCCGCACACGGTAGATGTTCTTCCAATCCCAAGAGAGCTAGCGAAAACACCGTCTGTCTTCGGCCACTCTCTAGTTTACAATCCCTGTAACAAGCTGGGTATTTACAAACAGTCTTCGATTGTTCCAGAGACTTTCTTTGATGTCATTACATCAGTGTTCCCAGGGGCAGATTATCCATTTCATAAAGATTATCTCTCCTTTGATCCACCAATACAAAAGTTGCGTCCCCTGTTTCAACATATGCCTACAATTTTCTGTCTTGTGGCAAACTTTCAACAATAGCCCTCCGTCTCTCTTTGATCCTGTGAGTCGGTAAAATGACCTTGTCATATTTTCTGTCTCCCAGGGAATTCTCAAAAACCGACGGTACTGTTTCATCCCACCCGCTCCCCGGAATAACCAACTTGTAGCTGCGAATCAGACTGTCTTTGATAATTTCTATCATCTGATGGTCAATTTATAGTGATTTCACGACAGGACGTTACAGTGAATACCGGCATTTTAACTCCTTTGTTGATATCATGGCAATTTTGTTTTTGTTTTTTACGTTCAGTAGTTTGCCATTGCTTTCTGAATGACCGGATCCCACTACAACACGTTAAACCTAACACGACACGGCCTACTGCAATATCGGTCACAGCTGTGTGTCAAACGCGGATAAGCGGCGGTACGAATAGCGTTCGCAACACCACAGCCACAGAGACCGGCATGTGCTACATACAATTTAAATTTTAATTCTAGATTTGTCAATAAGCATTTTCACTTAATAAACATTATCGAACAAAAACATGTATTAAATGGGAGGGCAATCTGCATAGTTTACCATAGTGTGTTGTATATACACATATGTGTTTACATAATTCCAATTGAGACTTGTTATCAGGATGTGTCCACTGAGAGTCGGAACTAATGTCTTCAAAATGTCCACTATTCTGGCGTTTCACGTATATCAATCCACGAATCAACTAACAATCAAACAAAACACCCAACCAACCATTGTCAGGAATTCTGCTGGAACAAGTCATGGGAGCATGCCTCGTACACCCGATGATTGGAGAGCACCGAATAAACAGAATCACGTGGTATCTCTATGTCAGAATGTACAAGATGACATGCTCAAGCTCAAGTTACAAGCTCAAGTTACCTCTACACTCTTGGGTACATAAACACAGGTTTAAAAGGAACGACTTCATTGCAAGAGGTTTTAACCAATATTGCTTGGTTTCTTTCCGGACAGCGGCCTGCCGAAAGTTTCGCACAAAGCACGAACTTCTTAGCTCCAGCGACGATACACAGGAGAATCCGAGACAAATACACCGGATTCGAACTCAAGGCCTTTATAACGCGAGGCAGGCGGCGTAACCACTTGTCCACAGAGGCAGTCTGAACACAATCTCACAAGCCTCAGATGCATCTATACCCTATAGAAGGACAGACTAAACACAATCACACAAGCCTCAGATCCTTCTATACACTATTGAAGAAAAGACTGGTTACGCACGTATACATGTGATAGTGTCTTGAAACAAGCGTAGTGCACACTCGTGCTTGTACTGCTAGTGCACTAGGCTGATGTGTGCGTCTGCATTAGCTGTCCTTATTACCAATGTCCCTCGCCATGAGACGACAAAAATCCGACTTCTGAGGTACTTGTAATTTACGTCCCAAAGTCACGGACGATAAATCGACATGTTAGTCCAGTTGACCAATGTTGACGTTCAAGCCGCTACTTCGGCATCAGCAAAATGGAAGTTTGAGATCGAGCGATCTTACCCATATGACCATGCGTGTCTGTCCTATCAATTTATAGGTCTGTAAACATCCGCGTCATGTTGGCATGTCTTACTGTATCAAAAGCTTTAGTGTAGTCAATAAAGCAAAGATGTAATTCTTTATTAACTTCTACAGAACGCCCAATTAATGTTCTCAGCATATACACATCATTTAGTGTGCCCTTACTTTCTATGCACCCATACTGTTCTTATGTTTTGTGTTGTATTTGCTTACTATCTCTTTGCATAATAATTGCCAGCAAAATATTCGTGATGTGATACATTATGGTACAAGTTTGATGTTGATGACATTCCAACGCTTCGGTATGTTAGGGCTGTCAATAAATATACATTTACATATGTACGGAGATATGTCTCAATATCATATATTGTTTTCATGGTTATGGTGATATAACCCATAATCATATTGCAGTGATTAGAGGGGAAACCAGTATCAGGTTAAATGGTACTGTTGCCATACCCTATGCCCTGTAAGCCTTTAGCATTGAAATCCCACATAACATGGCATTATCCCGGCTATTCACAATGTTACTGAGACACTGTCATTTCTAATAGTCTACGTTTGCAATCCAGGCATGAGCACTAAGCACTGACAAACATAATAGGGTTCGATCATTTTAATCATTCATACGTAGAAATGTAGAAACCTGTATAATAGGAAATCATAGCTTCAATGGACATACATAGAATCGATGATGTAATTAACAAGGCGGCCTATAAAATTAATGTATTGTAATATATGCATGAAGAATATGTCATGAAAACAGTTAGTTTGAAGACAACATGTGTGACATCTAAGGGAACAAACATACGTCAGATGAATAGCTACTACATTAAATTAAAGTTAATACACTCTTTTAGACATTCAGTATGTGACCTCACAATCGTATAATATCTCAGAAGAAGTGTAGTATATTTATGATTTAGTAAATCTAGTGTAACATCCGTTCACATTACAGTGCGTTCTTTAATCCTTATTGTTAATTTTGTTGGCTGGCGCATGTGATTGTGCCATAAAATAGAAAGCATTTAAACCAGGAGCCAGTTTTAGTAAGCATCAGCATGAAGTGCAAGCTGAAACTAACCATTGTGGTTGTGACAGCCATTGCCTGCCTTTTATTATTATTATTATTATTATTATTATTATTATTATTATTATTATTATTATATTATTATTATTATTGATCATAGCTGTCGTGAACACTGCCAGCCATTCTACTCTGAACTCTACAAACTGCAAGGGCAGCCAATTGTATAATGTAAACAAGTTGCGTTGCTAACTAATCGTCATAGCGAAGTCTGAAGACACACAAAATACCACAGGTGGAAGTGGACAAATGGAAAAGTGTTCACTGAACATCTTGTTTGTATGTAATAATAAAACAAAATATATTTGTAAAAAAAAGTTATTCACTGTGTGCAACAACCGCATCAACTAAATGTTGCAGATCCTGCCCAATGTCTGCAATCATTACTATTTAGATGTCATACAATTGTCGTAACGCATATATATATATATATATATATATATATATATATATACATATATATATATATATATATATATATATATATATATATATATATATATATATATATATATATATATATATATATATTGTTGATGGTTAATGTTTTTTTAAGTGAAAGCACGCATTGACAAATTTAAAAGAAAAAAAAATGCAGCCTACATTTACATTATTTGTAGCACTTTCATAAAATGTAGCACCTTATACAACTTCACTCCAACTTCATTGACAATTGTTCTCTCAATCATATTTACTAGACTCATGAACCGTCTAGCGGAGACCAGCCGTCCTCAGCAAACAAACACTTAAACAAAACACAAGATATACATGATATAGACACAGGTAAGACACTACAGTGACATTAAGGCATTGAGACGGAATGAGAAGATTATGAAAGACTGAAATAAAAAATTGAGAATAATAAAAAGACAATAGAAAAAATAATGTGATAATTATCTGAGAATCTCAGGCTGTGATACTGTATCACTAAACGATACTGATTGTGATTTACTGGCAGGTTTGCGTTTAGTAGTTTGCCATTTCTTTCTGAAGCACCGACACTCATACCGGTGTTAAAAATTAACACAAGGCAGTCTTCTTCAAAATCGCATGCAGCTGAATACGAAGGCGGTATGCGAATCACGTTTGCTAACCACATGGCTTCATACGCCAGGGAATGTCGAAGCGAAAGCAACACTTTAGTCACATGAAGAATATGTTTTTTAAATCCAATTTATCTTCATCGAGACAGTGAATGCAGATCTTCAGAGCTATATAGAGCTAATCCTGATATGCGAAAGCGAATCATAGGCAAATAGTAGACACGTGATGCAATTATGTAAAGATGCGGGCGCTGTGGTTTTAAGAAAGAATGATGCAAACACCGTGGACGGATAGAAAGATTAATAAGGATATCTTCAAATAAGTCAACTTAATGTTTTATATGGTTAGCTTTACTTTTGTAAAGAGTCCAATTGTCATTGCAACAAAATCACTTATGTTCTCAAGCCTATCACAAAGCCATCAGTGCATATGACTACATCTTCTGACTTTGTGTGTTTTCTTCTGACAGCCGTTACTCTGACATCAATGTTACATATGCTGCCCATTCTCGCACCCTCTTCCAATATAACTGTAACTCTGTGTAATGCTTTTCTGTTAGAAAGCACCATTACCAATTGCACTCATTGGTACCCTGCCCATTCCACACAACTGACGGTTTGTGTCTCCAGCTTGTGTCATCCAAGACCTGCTTCTATTCAACGTATGTCGAATTGGTATCGTTTAAATTATCTGCGACGGTGGCGGTTTGGAGATTATCACCAGCAGAGTTGATCCAGAACACCAATGACCGATATCTGTGGAGAGACATAAATGGCTACGCGAGTTGACAGGACACAGTGATGATGCTGATAACGGCGACCTATTCCTTCGTGTTACTCAGACCTACATTATGTGATGGTCATATTTTTTCATATACCCTCAGCAGGTTCCTGATAAGGCGCATTCTGTTGATTTTTGTTTTTTCTTACTTATTATTTAAACTAGCTGACCCGGCCCGGCTTCGCCCAGTACCTGGTGGTGAGCATCTCATTTAATTCATATAAGTAGTCATATAAGCTCGCGTTCCCGTTCCCGACTATCTGTCTGTCTGTCTGTCTGTCTGTCTGACCCGGTCCTGCTTCGCCCAGCCCCTGATGGGCAGCATCTCATTTAATTCATATAAGTAGTCATATAAGTTCCCGTTCCCGACTATTTGTCTGTCTGTCTGTCTGTCTGTCTGTCTGTCTGTCTGTCTGTCTGTCTGTCTGTCTGTCTGTCTGTCTGTCTGTCTGTCTGTCTGTCTGTCTGTCTGTCTGTCTGTCTGTCTGTCTGACCCGGCCCGGCTTCGCCCAATCCCTGGTGGGGAGCATCTCACTTAATTCATATAAGTAGTCATATAAGCTCCCGTTCCCGTTCCCGACTATCTACCTGTCTGTCTGTCTATTATTAGAAAGAGCACTTGAAACATCTTTACATCTTCCCCCAACAATTAACTTGGGTAAATGGAGCGTCTCATTTAATTCATATTCGGCCCCTGCTCCCGTTCTGATTCCCATAAAAGACGACCCAGCCCGGCTTCGCTCAGCCCCTGGCGGGGAGCGTCTAATTTAATTCATATTCGGCCCCTGCTACGGTTCCCGTTCCCATATAAGAAGCCCGGCTTGGCTTCGCCCAACTCCTGGTAGAGAGCGACTTATTTAATTCATATAAGTAGTCATATAAGCTCCATCCAGTTCCCATTCCCGGAAATATGGTGAACAGATTGGAAGAGAACAATCTTCATCTCAATAACTAAATAGGGAGCAGGGGAGGAGGAGGAGGGGGGAGGAGGAGGGGATGAGGAGGAGGGGGAGGAGGAGAAGAGGAGGAAGAGGAGGGTAATGAGAGGGAGGAGGAGGGGGAGGAAGAGGGAGGAGGAGGGATAAGGAGGAAAAGGGGACGAGGGGAGGAGGAGGGGAGGAGGAGGGGAGGAAGAGGGATGAGGGGCGGGAGAAAGAGGAGGAGGAGGAGGAGGGGGATAGAGAGGAGGGTAGGAGGGAGGAGGGGAGGAGGAGGAGGATTAGGAGGAGGGGGAGGAGGAGGAGGAGGCGGAGGGGAGGAGGAGGAGGGGAAGGAGGAGGAGGGGAGGAGGAGGAGGAAGGAAGAGGAGGGGAGGAGGAGGAGGGGGATGAGAGGGAAGAGGAGAGCGAGAAGGAGGGGGAGAAAGAAAAGGGAGGAGGAAGAGGATGAGGGGGAGGAGGAAGAGCGAGAGGGGGAGGAGGGTGAGGAAGAAGTAGGGGGAGGAGGTGGAGGAGGATTAGATAGAGGGGGAGGAGGAGGAGGCGGAGAGGAAGAGGAGGAGGAGGAGGTGGAGAAGGAGGGGAGGAGGAGAATAGGATGGGGAGGAGGAGGAAGGGGAGGATAAAGAGGAGAGAGGAGGGTGGAGGAGGAGGAGGGAGGAGGAGGAGGCGGGAGAAGGAGGAGGAGGAGGGATGAGGATGAGGGGAGGATGGATAGGAAGAGGAGGGAGGATGAGCGGGAGGGAGGAGGAGGGGAGAAAGAGGAGGAGGGGAGGAGGAGGAGGAAGGAGGAGGAAGGGGAGGAGGAGGTGGAGCAAGTAGGAGGAATAGGGGGAGGAGGAGGGGGAGGGGGAGGAGGAGGCAGAGGAGGAGGAGAGGAGTAGGAGGAAGGGGAGGAGGGGAAGGAAATGGAGGAGGAGGGTAGGGGGAGGAGGGGGTAGGCGAGGAATGGAGAAGAGGGACAGGATTAAGGGGAGGAGGAGGGGAGGAAGAGGAGGAGGATGAGAGGATGAGGAGGGGAGGAGGAGGAGTAGGAGAAGGAGGTAGAGGAGGAAATGGAGATGGGGGAGGAGGAGCAGGGGGAGGAGGAGGAGGGGGTAGGGGAGGAATGGAGAAGAAGGGCAGGATTAGGGGGAGGACGGGGAAGAAGAGAATGAGGATGAGGGGAGGGGAGGAGGAGGAGTGAGAGAAGGAGGGAGAGGAAGAAGTGGAGATGGGGAGGAGGGGGAGAAGGAGCAGGGGGAGGGGAGGAGGAGGAAGATGTGGGGAGAAGAAGGAGGAAGGGGGGAGTAGTAGGAGGAGGATTATAACGCATATGCCTGTAGATAACTGTAGCGAAAAGGTCCACCTATTTGAGAAATATGCAACTATTTTACATATATAGCAATGCTATTAGAAGTTATGTCCCTTCGCTATATATACATTATAATTTAAATTAAATATTAAATAATATTAAGTAAATAACTGTTAGTAAACTAAAAAAAACTATGACAGTTGGCACCACGGGAATGAGATGAAGACGTGTAGAAAATTTCATCTCAATCGGATGGACCATTCGCGAACGCATAAATATCATACATACAGACATACTTACAGACATACATCCTTTTATATATATATATATATATATATATATATATATATATATATATATATATATATATATATATATATATATATATATATATATATATATATGTACTAGCTGACCCGGCCCGGCTTCGCCCAGTCCTTGGTGGGGAGCATCTCATTTAATTCATATAAGTAGTCATATAAGTTCCCGTTCCCGTTACCGACTGTCTGTCTGTCTGTCTGTCTGTCTGTCTGTCTGTCTGTCTGTCTGTCTGTTAGGCCTCCCTCCATATACATCTTTTCCAGACTCTACACGCCCAAAGTATTTCATTTCCCTCACTTTCGTTTGTCTTAATAACCACATTTCTTTGACAATGAATCCCTGTTGAACGGTTCAGTGTGTTCTCTATTTCGCCCATGCAGGAGGAGGAGAGGGAGGAGGAGGGAGGAGGAGGAGAGAGTAGGAGGAGGGAGGAGGCGGAGGGAGAAGGAAGAGGGAGGAGGAAGAGGGAGAAGGAGGAGGGAGAAGGAGGGGGAGGAGGAGCAAAGAGGAGAAGGGGAGGAGGAGGAGGGAGGAGGAGGAATGTGAAGGGAGGAGGAGGGAGGAGGTAGAGGGAGGAGGAGGAGGAGGAGGGAGGAGGAGGAAGAGGGAGGAGGAGGAATGTGAAGGGAGGAGGGGGAGGAGGTAGAGGGAGGAGGAGGGAGGAGGAGGGAGGAGGAGGAGGAGGGTGGAGGAGGAGGCGAGGAGGAGGGAGGAGGAAGAGGGAGGAGGAGGGAGAAGGAGGGAGGAGGAGAACGCAGGAGGAGAAGGGAGCAGGAGGAGGATAGGGAGGAGCAGGGAGAGGGAGGAGGGAGGAGGAGGAGAGAGTAGGAGGAGGGAGGAGGCGGAGGGAGAAGAAAGAGGGAGGAGGAAGAGGGAGAAGGAGGAGGGAGAAGGAGGAGAAGGAAGAGGGAGAAGGAGGAGGGAGAAGGAGGAGGAGAAGAAGGGGGATGAGGAGGAGGGAAGAGGAGGAGGGGAGGAGGAGGAGGGAGGAGGAGGAATTGTGAAGGGAGGATGGGGGGAGGAGGTAGAGGGAGGAGGAGGGGGAGGAGGAGGATTTAGAGGGAGGAGGAGGGAGGAGG
This sequence comes from Cepaea nemoralis, assembly GCA_014155875.1. Classification (NCBI taxonomy): domain Eukaryota; kingdom Metazoa; phylum Mollusca; class Gastropoda; order Stylommatophora; family Helicidae; genus Cepaea; species Cepaea nemoralis. The sequence goes on along the minus strand of JACEFZ010005989.1, from coordinate 3,422 downwards.
AGAAAGGAGGAGGAGGAGGGAGGAGGAGGAGGGAGGAGGAGGAGGGAGGAGGCGGAGAGGGAGGAGGAGGAAGGAGGAGGGGAGGAGGGAGGAGGAGGGCGGAAGAAGGAGGAGGAGGGAGGAGGAGTGAATGAGGAGGAGGGAGGGAGGAGGAGGGAGGAGGAGGGAGGAGGAGGGATAGGAGGAGGGAGGAGGAGGAAGAGGGAGGAGGAGGAATGTGAAGGGAGGAGGAGGGAGGAGGTAGAGGGAGGAGGAGGAAGGAGGAGTGAGGAGGAGGAGAGGGAGGAGGAGGAAGGAGGAGGGAGGAAGGGAGGGAGGAAGGAAGAAGGAGGAGGAGGGAGAAGGAGGGATGAGGAGGAGGAGGGAGGAGGAGGAAGAGGGAGGAGGAGGAAGGAGGAGGAGGAGGAATGTGAAGGGAGGAGGAGTTAGAGGGAGGAGGAGGAGGAGGAGGAGAAGGGAGAGGAGGGATGAGGAGGAGGGAGGAGGAGGGATGAGGAGGAGGGGAGGAGGAGGAAGAGGGAGAAGGAGGAATGTGAAGGGAGGAGGAGGGAGGAGGTAGAGGGAGGAGGAGGAGGGAGGAGGAGGACTGTGAGGAGGAGGAGAGGGAGGAGGAGGAAGGAGGAGGGGAAGAGGGAGGAGGAGGAGGAGGGAGAAGAAGGAAGGAGGGAGGAGTAAGGAGGAGAGAAGGAGGGAGAAGAGGAGGGGAGGAAGGGGTGGGAAAGAGAGGTGGAAAGGGGGAGGAGGGGGAGAAAGAGGTAGGGGAGGCGGAGGTAGAGGAGGAGGAGGAGGAAGGAAAGGCGGAGGAGAGGGAGGAGAAGGGAGGCGTAGGGGAGGAGGAGGAGGAGGGGGAGGGTAGGAGGAGGAAGAGGGCAAGAGGAGAAGAAGGGAGAAGGAGGAGGGAGGAATGATGAAGGGAGAAGGAGGCAGGAGGAGGATGAGGAGGCAGGAGGAGGCAGGAATGAGGGAGGGAGAGGGAGGAGGAGGGAAGAGAGGGAGGGAGGGGGGAGAGGCGGAGGAGTAGGAGGGAGTAGATGGAGGAGGAGGGAGAGGAACGAGGGAGCAGGGAAGAGGCGAAGGAGGAGGGAGGAGGGAGAGGGATGAGAGGGAGGAGGGAAGAGGAGAAGGTGGAGGGAGGAGGTAGGGAGGAGAAGACGAGGGAGAGAGAGAGAGTTTCGCAATCCGAATTCATACTGTCTAGTTCTTCCCTTCTACCACGACTGTAGATAACTTCCTTACACATAAAAAGATGAATTGTTATTGATATTGCCGTGGCATGGAGGAATATCAGCAGCAGAGTTGATCCAAAAAAAACAAAGACTGAGATCTACGGAGAGCCATGAACGCCTACGCCAGCCGGCACGGCACTTGATGATGATGATTGCCGTGTGACGATTCTGTGTAGTCACGTCATTTTCTTCCCTTTCCCTAGCGTTTTGGTTCGGGGATTATTTCATCATCATCATCATATATTTACGTACGTATTTTGGGAGGGGAGGAGGGAGGAGGAGGAAGAAGAAAAAAAACTATGACAGTTGACAGCTCTGGAATGAAAGGAAGGCGTGTAGAAATTTCATCTCAATCGGATGGGCCGTTCGCGAACAAATAAAGGACATACATATTTACATAAATAATATATACATACACACAGATTACATTACATACACTTTGTTTATAAATATATAGATATATAATATATTATAGATATATATATATATATATATATATATTATATATATATATATATAGGAGAGTCTTATATATATAGATAAATCACCCCAGGCGCGTCAGTGTCTACTACACGAACTTCGTTAGGCCTTGAAAGTAACCGTTAAATGTGTACAGTAGCATTGTAGCGCCTTGTCTAATAATGTGTTAGTTGGGATTTTAAGAACTTATGCGAAGAACAACCTGACTTGTGTATAGGACAGTTGCAGTCTAGTTCACGAGCTTGGGGAAGGCATACATATTCAAAACTGTATGCATGAAAACATCGTAGGTAACGCTATTCTATTAGTACTCTATATACACGGTTGCAATCATATGCGGCGTTTTATTTAAGCCTTCATCAACATCATACACATCAGACCACATAAGGTATAAGACAAGGAAGTCTTTTGTGACCGGTTTTCTTAACAAATTGCGGTGTCAAAAAAAAAAAAAAAAACTAACGTAATTGAAATTGAACATCTCAAACAGCGGAGACATTCTCGTCAGTGTGGGCTACCACTCCCTCCAACCATACCCCGAATGCATGCTGAACGCTATGATGACGATACGCTTGTCATTCCAACTGGCCTCTACTAGGAAGACACATCTGCAGCGTTACAGCAAACATCAACGACTGTCGTACATCTACTTGTGTATTACGGATGGGCATCAGTGTCAACTGTTTCTTAGAGCCACTACTATATCTTTAAGGACCAAATTTCATATTATTGTTTGTTGTTGACCATTTACATGTTTTAATACTGAAACAAACTAATTATGTTATTGCTGTTGGTGGTGTTCCCTGGCCTGTCGTGATTTCCTTATCTCCTCCCATTTCGTCTTGCCTCTGATATCGGCACCCAGCCTCATTTTGCAGACTTCCAGTGCACCTGGTACACGCACATGTGCCAACCAAAAGTGTTAATTTAATCAAAGAATCAAAGACACAAGACAAGTCCAGCCTACAGCTCCTCCCATCGGATTGTTCGAAGCAATGTTTCTCCATGATCTGTCTTTAGCTTTGAAATCCCACCAAAAATCAATGACGTTATCCATGTGACCCAACATTTCACGGAGACTCTGCCACCTCTGTAAGTCTACTTTCGCATTGTAGGTAAAAGCACTGACCAACATAAACGGGTTCGATCTTGGTAATGTTTCATAGGTAAAAAGCGTAGCATCCTGATTAATAGGAAAGCATATCATCAAGGGACATAAAAAATACCGATGTTTCACTAACAAGGGAGACAAGGAAATTACTTTATTGGAGTATGTAAATTAAGACTTTGTAAGAAAACGGTTAAATCGAATATAGCATAATATTATTTCAAAGTAGAAATTTAACCCCAAAGTTGACGAGCTATGGATTAATTTAAGTTAATGCAAGGTTTTAGTTTTATAGTCGTGATCTCAATTAGTATATAATATCTCAACACATATTTTGTCTTTTTACAAGGAAATATATCTGGTGTACTATCAGTATTATAGCTAACTATTTGAATAGACCCATTTTATATTTTTGGCTGGCACATGTGCATGTGCCACAAAATGTAAAGAATTTAAAACAACGGCAGTTGTAATCATCAGCAGGACTTTCAAGCTGAAACTAACCATTCTGGTTGTGTGTGAAACAAAAAACAATATCAAATTGTATGGTAAATATATATTAATGGCGCGAATAAACCCGATGACACAATTATCCATACACGAAATAT